>VOQZ01001678.1:0-251780 GCA_008079305.1 Phytophthora palmivora | reverse complement strand
TTTACACAGCGTACGCGACCACAGCACAGTGCCGTCTTGGAAAAGATGACGAAGTGGTCGATCATAGCGACGAATGCTTGGGTCTTGGCTCTCAGTTTCGGTTATGAAGCCGATGGTCTTGACGTCACTTCTTTGAAAAAATTTGACCGCTGAACCGGTTTACACTATTCGTACACCAAATTGTACGATGGAAGTGGATGATAAGCTGCTGAGGTATTGCAGGGCACTGCCGAAGGTGGAGCTGCACGCGCATATTCACGGATCTATTCGGCCATCGACATTAGAGGAAATTTTGGAGGATGAAGCTCGACTAAATGGCACGGAGCCGCTACGACTCCCGAAGCACCGGAGTCTGGAAGAGTGTTTCGAGATGTTTGGGCTGATCCATCAGGTGGTCGTAAGTCGACGTGTGCTCCGTCGGATCGTCATTGAAGCGGTCGAAGACTTTGCAGCGGAGAACGTCAAATATCTGGAACTGCGCTCTACGCCGCGTGACTTGCCAAAGATGGTGCCACTCGTGCAGATTACGTGGATGAAGTGGTGGCAGCTCTCGAGGAATGCCACGCACGACGAGATCTGGACATTGAGGTGCGATTGCTGCTGAGCATCAACCGGAACCAGCCACTACATATGGCGGAAGACACTGTGAATATGGCACTTGAGCGCAAGAACAAGCACAACTGTCCATTCATTGTGGGTATTGACCTCAGTGGCAATTCAGAACGTCCGAATTCCGAGTTCTACCGCTTCGAGCACGTGCTGGAACGAGCTCGAGCTGGTGGTCTCAAGCTCGCCGTGCACTTTGCCGAGCACTTTGACGATGACGAATCCTCTCGAATTCTAAATTTCCGACCAGATCGAGTGGGTCATGCCTGCTGTCTGCCAGAGTCGCTCTACTCCAAGATGTTGGCACTTCGCATTCCTGTTGAAATCTGTCTAACTTCCAACGTGCATACACTGGCGAGATATCGCAGCGACGGAGACTGCAAGTGCTCATCAGAAGAGAAGCACGAGGCATCGGGTTGTGTGTGTGTGCGCTTCACCTCGCACCCGCACGGTAAGTTGCTCGCCAACGAGCGTGGCCAAGAGCACGACAGTGTCTACCCCATGTGTCTCTGCACGGACGACTTGGGCGTGCTGGACACGACATTATCGACCGAATACATGCGCGCCGCGCAGGCGTTCGCACTGAGCAAGAAGCGGCTTCTAGATATCGCACGAGCGCCCATAGAGGTGATCTTCGACCAGGACCAAGTGTCGAGGTTGAAGCTGCTGTTCCAGAAGCAAGAGTCCTGCGTTGGACAGGAGTTGGTCTGATTTGCGTCAGCGGCGGGACTAAATTTGACTCGGACGATAAAGTTCGACACAATTGCTTCCGCTACATGGCGCCAATGCCCATTAATCTATCTGTCATCCTTGCCTTCCTCCTTGCCGTCGTTGCTGCATCCAACGGAACAGATGTCGCTGGTCGCGTGTATGAAATCCCCGAGTGTTCCGACGACCAGCTGAAGCTCGGTAGCCATTCTCACCACGGAGCCCAATACACTAAGGTGCGAGCAGAAATTCGGCATCAGTTCGGGCATGTTACTGCAGTCTGCCAACTTTGCGGACGAGCTGTGCGGACAACAGATCTGCCTCAACGCGCTGCGAACACTGCTCTCCACGCTGCCCAACTGTCGCTATGAATTGTGGGGCCTCAAGTACTCGGCTGCCAAGTTCCTCAACCATTGCGGCATTGCCACGAACGTCACAGGCATATAGCGTAGGTTGGGTACTTCATCATACACATGCAACTGGACTTTATATAGTACTGCTAGACGCACGCCATCTGGACAGGACACAAAAGAGGACTAAAATTCGAGTACAGTGGCGACTCTACCAGTCGCAAATATTCCCGCACCCGAACACATCTCTAGCCATGCGAACCTTCACGCCCTTGCTGCTTGTGGCTACTGTCGCCGTCGCCTCAGCGCAGTCCAGCACCACCGCTTCACTGGCGTCCACATCGGGCTCAGGCTCATCGTCCATGTCGGCGGAGTTGGCGGCCATTCCCGAGTGCAACGCGACACAGTTGGATGCAGGTGAGGCCATTCTGACCTCGAACCAGCGTGAACAGCAGTGTGAGGAGGCGTTGGGGCTACAATCTGGCACGATGCTGCAGGTGACGACGGCTGACGCTACCGAGATGTGCGACACGGCGTCCTGCAAGGCCGCACTGCAGGAGCTGTACAACGAACTGCCCAACTGCCGCTACAACCTCTGGGGTCTGCAGTACTCGGCCATGAAGCTGCTCGAATACTGCGGCATCACTCCCACAAACACGACCGACTCCAGCTCGGACTCGACTAGCGGCTCTGTGGGCTGGAGTGTTTCCTCGAGCTCTGCGTCGTTCGCGCCGGCAGGAGCTACAGACGCCCCCTCTACGGCCAGTAGCACAACTGCTGACAGCTCGTCGTCTGGATCCAGTGCTGCTACTACGACAACTGCTGTCTCAGCCGCTTTGGCGACTACTGTGGGTCTCGTCGCTGCGTTCTTGGCTTAAGCCTTGAAATCATGACTCAGGAGTATTGCGGTGTTTCTTGCGCATCGTGTCACTTCTGTAGTTGCAGGGAAAGCTGCTAAGTTTTGAGGTTAGTCCACAACACGAATAACTTTTATTGGTTTCGATGATCTCGTGTATTTGAAAGTTTTGTGGTAAGTTCATTGAAGCAGAGAAGAGAATGTGGTCTTACCGCTGCATCTCGTCATTCAATAGCTCCTCAGTAAACTCAAGTGCATCCAGGACTGACGGTCGCTCCTCGGGGTTTGTGTGCAACATGTCACGGATGAAGTCGCAGAATTCGGCCGTGAATTGTGTGCCGCGGTGGTGCACCACGCCCCCTTGCTCTGGTGGGAAGGACACCCGCCCGTTCAAGCATGCCAATTTCATGAAGCCCTAAGCAGCAGATTTACATCAGAAACTGCTACAACAAGACATGTTATCAAAGTATCTACAAACCTCGCGTGGATGCTCAAAGGGGCTTGTTCCGAACGCCATTGTGTATCTGTGAAAGTGGAATCAGCGAAGTGTTAGTATTTAAACCACTCTGAAGCAAGGTGCAGCGCACGATACTTACAGCACGCAACCTAGAGACCACACGTCCGATTGGCCATCGAGTGCAACATCGACTGTTGGCTCGAAAAGCTCCGGCGCCCGGTATGGTGCTGAGCTTTTGCGGTTTGCCTCATCTTGTAGCTCAAGGGAATTCCGACGTGAGTTCACTTCTACACGAATCGGAGCGCAACTACCAAAGTCGGTCACCACCGGAATAAAGCGAGAAAGTCCTCTCCAGTGGATGAGGAGGACAGCAATATGTTGTGTGGCTTGATGTCCCTATGACAGAAACCGGCGCGGTGCAATGCGAGCACGCCTAAGCAAATACCATGGAACAGATGCAGAGCGGTACGTTGAGTGAACGGCCACAGAGGCGAAGATGACTGGCATGCAGCACTGATAGCATCCCACAAACTCCCACGCTCAAAGTACGGAACCAAAAAGTAAAACTGCGTCAAAGAATAACAGCGATGCCAATTAGTGAAGCAACTCAATTGATCAATCAGTTGTTCGTACCTCCATTCCTTGTTGAACCCGTGCCTCAGAAAATTCCACAAGGGGCATGATATTTAAATGTTTGACGGACTGGTGGACAGCAAACGTGTTATTCCAACGCTCAATGAAGGGGATGTTCAAACAAAGACGTACGCGGAAGACTTGGAGCTCCATCTGCACATCGTTTTCTACCTCTTGTGACTGACAGAGGATCCGCTTAAGAGCAAAAGTTTCGTTGGTGGCTGACGACCGAACCAACAAAACTTGAGCATAAGCTCCCTCTGCAAGCAGTCGTACCACCTGCACGCTAACACCACCAACTTGAATAGTTTCGCTCTGCACGACAGCGGTTCTCGCATTGGTTACAGCCTTTCAATTCCTCAATGCAAAGATCAAACAAACTTACCTTCGAAACGTTAGCACTGGCACTAGAAATAGTTGCGCTAATCGATGAAAGCAAAGAGCCTCCCCATTTCTTAGCCTTCTTGGCCGTCTCTGATGCTCCCTTCTTAGCATCCTCGATGGAGATTTTCTTGGCGAAATCGTACGCTTGTTCTGTCTGTTTCCTCAGGTAAGCTTGCGCATCCTTGCCTGCCCCAGCCCATTCTGAAGATTGACGAGAGCCTGATGCTCCATTTGAATCGTATCGATCCTCACGACCAAATCTTGAGTCGCGATGACCTTCATCTGCATTCTGATATCCATTCTGATAGCTGCTGCGATTCCAGTCGCTTTCTCTCTGCTCCTTCCCACGTGAAGGTGATCGTACAACCGGTGCTGGAGGTTCTTCATCTTCACACCATAACATTAGAATATCACTAAAAATTATCTTCGCTTTCTTATTACCTTGGGACTCGTACGTCGTCGATTCAAATTCCTCATAGTCATCACGATGACTTCGACGCTCCGCCGTGCTACTGCCATAGCTCTCAGTACGGATCTTCGTCACTGCAGGAATTTGAGAGCGTGACACAGCGTCATGAGGTTCCTCGTAGTGGAGATACTCGACACTTGGTTCTTCGTCCAGTGGTGTGATTCGCGCCAAGATCTTGCGGCCACAGAAGGGCACAGCCGACTCTGGGTTCGTCAGGTCCAGAAATGCGCCGTCTTCGCAGCGGAAGGAGAAGTGGAAGTTGTCGCCTAGAGGAAATGCCTTCTGCACGTCTGCGAGTCTCACGCGGCCTCCTGCGGGCAATGGCAGTACGAAGGCATTCCAGTTGGTGTCGGGTCCTCGCTGCGGCTTGCTCTCCTGCACAGGCTCTAGCTCCTCACCCACCAACGTATACAGTACGAACGTCGTCTTGTGTTGCGGTGCCGCCATCATCGTCCCGCTCACCGGATGCACCAGCGTCTCGCGCATTCGCTTGCCGAATTAGGCTTTGCAAAACTCCTGGAGCCTATGCAACTGCATAAATAAGTCTAGAACGCAGGATTTATCTTGAAGAGAGGGTTGAAGTACGTTTCTTATAAAGAGGGTCACCGGTAATCTGAGTGCATGATGTAGAAGTAACAGCAGCACTCTTCCACTGGTATTAAGTCGCTTTTTTAATGGCCTTGTGGTGGTATTAATTGTATGTGAGTCTAGAGAGGGCAATCCAATGCTTGCAGACATATGTGCTCGTCGAGATTCTAGTATTGTGCTCACCGAGTTTCGATTGATAGCTCGTGGAATCTCTCCCGAGCACGGCGTTAAGTCGTCGTACTCGATACGCTGGCTCTTGCTTTTGTAAGCTTGACAACATTGGTGTATCGAATACTACATCAAAGCTCGTTGCTAGCGATCAAGTGTGATGTCAGAAAGAGGCAATACTTTCGCTTGATATGGGAGCGACGTAATTTGCCCCGTGGCTTTGCATCGGAAGTCCGCTACATTCGTCGACGTCAACTCTGCTCGCTAACAACATCACGTCCCATTTGCTGCAAAGTCAGCGAGCGTCCACGTCATTATTAATGACTCAGACCTGATCTATACCTGTGAGACTATAATCCTAGTCCAAGAGTACATTGAGTCAGCAGAATACGCTTCAGCACTACCTCAGCAGCTCTGTGAGGCCTGCTAGTCTCAGACAATGGGATGGAACAACGGAGTCTGTGTTGAAACCAACTTGGTGCTTGGCAACCAAATGTTGAGGGTCATTTGCTTCCAAGCCCTTTCCGGACTGTCGTAGTATATGGGAGGCGGCTAGGATCACAATCGTGTTCTCCTACAGTACAAGGGGCAAGACAGGAAGCTGTCCGAACACGACACGATAGTGCAAGCGAGCGCTGTAGCTTTCCTCATTTCTCATTTCGACTCGACTCGACTACTGCTCAAAACACACAAGTCATGAATCGCGCTGCATACATTGCAGGCAACCAGTCTACAACTTTCTGTGAGGTCAGCTTTACCAAGGTGTCTCGTGCTGAAGACGAAAGCACATCCCGTCTGAGCGTAGCTTCTCGCATGATCCGACTCGTCTTCAAGAGAGGGAAACGGATAACTGAGCAGCGAGCCAAGTCTTGGCCAGGATGTCCAGAATCTGTTCCCGTTCCAGTGCTGATACCGACGGGGACCAACCGCGAATCCATTGCAACCCCGAACAGCCTTGACTCATCTGTACCACAAACCATTCCCACAACATGCACAAGACCACAGCGGATTCGCAAGTGGGAAGCTCACAGCAGACACAGTCATGCCCTGTGGAGACAACGCCAGGCACGCTGTGCGAATTGTGAGGAGCTATTTTTCACGTCACTCTCGACACTGAGCAGTGGCTCAGACCATTCTGCTCGCTGGATTGCAAGACCAATCTCGAGTACGTGACTCAGCTCCAGAACGTAGTGAACGGAAGCATCGGAGGTTGGTCGGACTTCAGCTAGTGTGACGTTGTTATTGACATTATTGACAACTTCAACATGGTTGCCTTATCACTGATCTTTATTACAGCACATCGTCCAGTACTTGAGACCTTCAAGATGCAGTTTTGCAGTGTAGAATATGCTCGCACTCAATGAGATGAACAAAAGGCCTTGCGTAGTAAACAGTTAACGTAGTGTAAGACTACAGAATTTCCTTAGCCTTTGTTTGTCGTAAACTTGCTCTTATTGAGTCTAAAGACCGGCAAGAAGCGGCCTCCGTTGCTGCACACGGGGCTTGTCGACCTGACGTAGCAGCTTGAAGATACCCGTACCCAGAGGAATGGGGATACCCATGATAATGCACTCGCTGACGCCCACAATGGCGTCCGTGCGCGAGTGAACCGCAGCGTCGAAGAGGTGGTCGGTGGTCTTTTCGAACGACGCCAGCATGAGTACGCTCTCCTTCATCTTGGCGATACCGAACCGTGTGATACCCAGCACCTCGCCCTTAAACGTCATGATATCGGAGAGCAGCATCAAGTGACGTCTGTCGATACCAATGCCGTAAGCGCTCATGATGTAGTTGACCTCGGAGCTAATAAGCTCACGCGCCGCCTCGATACCCAAAGTCTTCTCCACCTCAATGATGTGGTTTGATGTTGTGTGAAGTCCGTCAACGCCTGGCATGCCCATGACTTCAGCTAGACCATAACCTTCAACTAGCAAGTGAAGCGATTTGGCCGTGTCCGCGTCTTGCACCTCCTCGTAATTGATCACGGCACGGTTCACCGTGGGAATACCCTGCACAATAACACCGGGAAGCTCGGCCTTGAGCGCCTGTAGAGCAAAGTACGCGCCACGCGTGTCACCCTTGGCACCCTTGTAGTTGGGAGGTGCCAGTAGACGCAACTTATCTGGGCAACGCGCATTAAGTAGCACGTGCTGCTCCTTCAGCAGTCGTAGTACACCGCGCGGGCCCACGCCCACAGCATTCAGGATGCTGTTACGCACAGAGCGCGCTGTGATGTTTAAGTGAAGCTGCTCAATGGCTGTCAAGTCCAGCTTCACGGAAAGGTATGCCTGGTCGCGAGCGAATACCTCCTTGATGTGCACAGCAATCTCACCCAGTGTTGTTTTCTCAATACGGCCTTTTACGATACGTGCCGAACGTTCGTCAGTCTTGCACACCAATGCCGCCGTGATGATGGGCGTACTAATGACTTTCGACGCATTAATGATTTCTTTCAGACGCGGCACACCGAGCGTCACGTTCATACTTGCAACACCGGCAAAGTGGAACGTCTTCAGTGTCATCTGTGTACCAGGCTCCGAGATAGATTGAGCACCAACAGCACCCACAGCCTCGCCGGGCTCCATGCCAGCGCGATTATACTTATACAGCGAGATTTCGAGAAGCTTCTCTACCTGCTTCGTCGTAATGCGACACACATTGTGTGAAAGCAACCACGCAGCCTCTTCCTTTTCCTTAGTACCATCTTGACCTGCACGTTTGCGCCACTCAGCACGAGCCTTCGCAGTTTTGAAGCGAGTGCGTTCCCATTCAGGCAGACCCACCTTATCTAGTCCCTTCTGCTTGTAAGTAGACACATCCAGACTCATATCCTCATCCGAGTCCTCCGTGTCATCATCTGACTCGGCTTCAGATTTCACAAGGCGGCGACGATTGCGAGGCTTAGTCAACTTCTCCAGTTTCGTGGATATTTGAATCACCTTTTCTTTCTTTGTCTGTCCATTGTCCAAGTTGGTCTTCAGGACACTGGCCACCTCATCATCGTCGAACGCTTTCTCCAGCTTTGATGCGTACGTCTTCACTTCCTTGTCCATGGACTCGATACCGCAGTCCGTGCGATTTGCTGCGATTTCACTTGCAACGGAGCCTAGGAATTCTTCAATCTCAATCAAAAACTTGCGTCCCGTCGGCAGAATAGCTTGGAATTGCGGGCGCTGAACAACCTGTTTACCTAGCCGACGAAGCTCAAATGGAAGCAGTGCCGGAGATTCGTGGTCAGGCAATGTGTTACGAATGTGTTCTAGCAGGCGGTGGAAATCCACCGGTCGGTCATCACCTTCCATGTATGCCGGGTTAAGCCCATCATCGCCGTAGGTAAACTGCACCACTGAACCTTCAGAATTGCGCACAGTTTGGTCGTACTGGCAGGACAGGTCCTCCAAAGCCTTCATAAGACGACGGGCCATGTAACCCGTTTCAGCAGTCTTCACAGCAGTATCAACCAAACCTTCACGTCCACCCATTGTATGAAAAAAAACTCAGTAGCGGTTAGTCCACTGTAGAAAGAGTTAGCGACAAAACCCTTAGCACTGGCATGAAGAGCATGGGGCAAAAAGTGAGGTAGCGTGCGATTCACAAAGCCCTCCGGGACACGTTTGCCACCGACGGATTGCTGGCCCACACATGCCATCATTTGTGAGATATTCAGTGCACTACCTTTTGAACCACATTCAGCCATGATACGAGGATTGTTGTGAAACGGCAGCGTGCGCATACATTCAGCACCAGCAGTCTCACGCAGCTTACCCAGCAGACCGTTTAGTTCGCTCTCGAGTGATTGAATAGCATTGCAACCTGGCTTCAGTGAAAGTTTACCGCGGCGGTACTCCTCAATAGAGTTATTGGCAGCATCATAACCTGTCTGCAAAAGTTTCTCCTTTTCCTTGGCCAGTTCCTCCGAAGGAGTCACATCATCTATTCCGATCGAGAAACCCTTGAAGTTACCCAACCAGCGCGCACACAGCTTCGCAAGACGGTTCATACAACGCGCTGCTTCGTGAGAACCATGATCACGAATTAACACGTAGAACAGACCCTGTTTACTACCGTCACCCAACGTCTTCTTGCCAAGGTTTCCGCAAATAAGTTCGCTGTTGCGGAAGCACACGTAACCATCCTTCCAGCACATGTATTTGTTGCTCGTGTAGTTGCGCTCTTTCAACTCCAAGTTCGCCAATACCTTGGTTTGCGAGTTAGGCTTGACCAACAGACTGATCACTTGTTTACCCGTCCACAGACGCACCGGTAGCACGATTGCCGGAGGTGGAAGTTCAATATGTTCATTAGCATCACTCATAATCGAAATCACTTGGCAGAATTGCTCACGGTTGAAGAAAATGTTCTTCTGGGTAAGGAGATAAGACGCCGTCAGAAAATCCTGCGTAGCTGCAACCAGCGGCTCGCCATTACGGGGGGTAATAAGGTTTTGCTCCACACCCATCAGTGTAATTGCCTCAGTACGAGCCTCTTCCGTCTGGGGAAGATGCATATTCATTTCATCGCCATCGAAATCAGCATTGTATGGAGAACACACACACTCGTTGAAACGGAACGTGCGCCATGGCATCACCTTCACGCGGTGAGACATAATAGACATCTTGTGTAGTGAAGGCTGGCGGTTAAACAACACGATATCGCCATCTTCCATATGACGCTCCACAATATCACCGATCTTTAGTTCGTCTGCCAAGCTCGCACGATCACCGTACATCAGATTCTTTGTAAACTTTTGGCCTTCAATACGGATGACATTGGCTCCGGGGTGCACATTGGGGCCATTCACGACGCATTTGCGTAACTTCTCAATATTGTAACGCGTCACCTTCTCCGGATATGTCATGGTTTTGGCCACATGTTCCGGTACACCAACCTGGTCAATGCGCAGATTCGGGTCTGGCGAAATAACAGTACGTCCAGAGAAATCGACACGTTTTCCAGACAAGTTACCCCGAAAACGACCCTGCTTGCCCTTAAGGCGCTGACACAAACCGCGAATACCGGTCTTCGATCCAGGCGGTTTGACTAATCCGGGTGTATCACCATTCATCAGTTGGGCGACCTGAATCTGCAAAAAGTCCCAGTCCTCCATCACCATTTTCAACGATGCACCCTTCTGCAGCGCAGCACGGAGCGCAAAGTTAACTTGTACAATCTCCTGAAGCTTGACAGTAATATCGTCTTCATTACTTCCAGTTCCTCCATCCATTGCTACGGATGGACGAATGCACACTGGTGGTACAAGCACCGAGCTCAAGATCAATTTCTCGGGTCGTCCACCGTCTGCGTCCACCCAGAGCAACTCGCAGTCCTGATCTGGGATCTCCTTGAACAACTGCTGCACCACCAATGGACTCAAATCTTCTTGTGCTTTTGATAAATGAGCACCAATTTCTGGGTTATTCGCCTGCGCTTCAGCAAACTGAGCCACGAAGACATTTCTCAAGTCGTGCGTCGCCTTGGCTCGGTACTTTTCGTGTACCAATTTCAACGTAGTACTTGTAATTTTGCGTACTGTACCATTAATGGCATCACAGTATGGACACTTGACCGTTTCTTACAAAGTGTAGCTATCTTCTTCCTCAAACTCACAAGTCTCAAGACATCAGCTTTCGGGTCTCTCATCCTCCTCAAGAACGTCTCTCTCTCAGTCGGTGGTAGCAGTACACGGCTACAACTTTTGCAAATGTTCTGCAGGATCTCCGTAATGGCCTTAAAGTAGCCAATATGGAAGACAGGGAGTTCCAGCTTAATGTAGCCATAATGGCCTACACAGTCCGCAAGCTTGAGGTGACACGTCTCGCACGTGTCCTTCTTGTTGGACACACCAAGTCGCTTGTCCAGCACACCGTCGGTCGCTGGTTCACGTGTCTGCACCTTGAAAAGGTCCTTGGAATGCACTCGCAACTCTGACATCTGCATCATGTCCACGTCCGACAAGAGACCGAAGTTCAAGTGGCTGATCTTGGCAGGACGGTCATTCTCCAGCACGAGTTGCTTCACCAGCGGGTTGCGTCGCTCGCCGCGTCCGCCCACGCGCCCGCTCTGCATGCTGGAAATGGATGGTCAAGTGATCTGTGCTGAAGGACTGGTGGAGTGTGTCAGTTGTGAAAACTAATATCCTACATGTAAACATGTATGTAGCCATATGTAAAACTGTATAATTACATACCTGTAGCCATGTTAACTTCAAGTTGTCCAATTACATGTGCTAGTAGATGGTGATAGCATTATAGTGACGCTTGATGTTAAGCAGTATCCGTGGTTAACAAGATTGGAAACTCGCTGATGTTGTAATTATTCGGCTTCAATCTAGTCGGACTGAGGTGCCGCTTGTCAGAATAAAGGGGGTTCTGTCAATGTCGAGCCTTCAGGAGATCGGACGGAGCACACTTTACTTCCAACACTAGCGTCGTCACTAAGAGTAAGAGCTTTCAGGTGATACGAAGTTGGGGATGCGGTTGTTGGTTTCTCGTCCAGTGCTGCGAGAACTCGTGACGTAAGGTCAGCGTCTTCCAGTAGTTGAGAGCTGGATGAGCTTCTTGACAAACTTCCAGCTCCATCATCAAGCAGAGGTCCATCAAACATACCTGCTGTATAAAACCTGCTGTGTTCACTCTCAATAGGACGAACAAAAGGTCTCGCGTTCGAAATTGCCGTTTGGAGCGGCGCTGGAGGAGGCTGTGCCCCACCCACATGGGCGGACGAAACTGAGGCACTAGCTTTCCATGACGCTGTGTTCCCGGAATCGTCAAAATTCCCCATAAGAATCTTATCGTAGAAAGCAGTAGCTGCTGGATCACGTTGGTACGCCTTCGTGACCAACGTGGGCTGAAACGGGTGCGATTTCTTGAACTCGCGCTGCTGCTGCTTGCGAAGTTGTTCCTTGCGCTCGAGGTAGTGGTCATAGTACTGGTTTAGCGCATTGAATACCTTGGAACCAGACACACGACCATGTTTCATAGCAATTTCACGCGAGTTTTTGTCGATGGCTGGGTGAAATGTAAGCTCCTTTTCCTCGGCAGCTAATAAAGCTGCCTCACGTTCAGAATCTGCATCTTGGTTACGATAGCGACCACCTCTGTCCTGCTCAAGGTGTTCAGCTAGGAAAATGATCTGTGAATAAGTAATGCCAGGAACTTCGCGGACAAGGCGATCCATATACCCACAGAAGGCATCGCGCGAGATTGGTGTGTGGTTTGCGTACTCGAACACGATCGCAACCACTCGCGATATTTCTGCTGGCAATACTGAGAGATTCACCCGGGTGGGTATTGCTAGCTCGATGCTTTCTTCCTGCTGTCCAATGCCATCTTCACCTGGCTTCGAGAGCTCAGTGGTCGACGATGTACCTCCTTCTGGGACTGTTGACGCTGGTTGATGTGATAGTACGAGTAGATGGTTGAATATTCGCTTACATGTGTCCGCTTTTCGTCGTTCAAGAGCTTGGCGAGATGCCTCGGACACGAAAGTCTGCTGCGACTTTTTCTTGATCTCGCGCTGGTCCTTCTCTCGTAGCTGGCGGTGGTATTCTTGTTGCTCACGGTGGGCAGCATGCAAGAAATCTCCAATAGGCAGTCCTTGCTTGTTCCGTGCAAAGGCAGGTGCTCGACCAATTTCAGGTTTAAAAAGTTCTTTGCCACTCTGAGGATCACGATCTGGGGCATACTTGTCGTGAAGAGCTACGCGCTTTCGCTCCAGCTCATGGTATTTGTCAACAGCAAGACGCTCAACAAAGTCACTCTGAGACTTGTCAGGTGATACCCACAACGCATTAACCCCAATATCAGGCTTGAACGGAAACTGCTTGAAGTATTCCTCCTCTCGTTCTTCACGTTGGGCTCGAGCCTGGAATGAATTTTCGTATAATTCAAGATGCGGATTTCGTGGTCGTCTAGTCTCGCCGTGTACAGCCGCTGCGGCAGTAGCAGTCTCCAGCTTTTCACGCACAATCTCCTCCGACACGATATTAATTTTCGGTTTAAACGGATAAGTTTGTTTGAACTCCTTTTCAACAGCATTTTGATGACGTTGACGCCGTAAACTCGACACACGAGATGACTTTCCCTGGTTCCCACTTACAACTTTCCCTGAAGATGTTAACAATGTAGGCTGAAAAAGCCGTTCAGGTTTGGGCTGGCCGCACAGAATGTCAGGGTGGGATACCAACAAACGGAATGAACTGTTGACACTACTTGCAGTATCATGACGTCCAGAGTTTGCAGACTTACCACGGTGGGCTTTAAGTTTTTGCTCAGCAAGTGCCACGATATTTTGACATCGAGAATCATTGTACTGGTTCACATACGCACATTTGGGGCACATCCAGTCCTGCTGCCGTTCGCGCTCCAGTACTCGGAGCTCATGTCGCTGCACCTTTTTGGCCATATCCGATAAAGCTTCATCATGGAGACGTTCACCAATGTGAGCATAACCTCCATTGGTACGATTCGCTACAAGTTCGCGCGACTTAGCCGCCATCAACTCAACGTGGAGCATTTTCTCCTGGTCTCGAGCGAGTTCAATCTCCTTGGCTTTCTGCGCACGCTGAATCCACTTGTTTTTCGACTCTGCCAACGCGTGCAGACGTTCGTACGCAGGTGCATCTGCAAGATTGTTTTTCTTCTTCGAGCTACTGCTGCGGCTGTTGTTGATCGTGGTAGTAAAAGCTGGTGCCGTAGATGACGTCGATACGCGCCCGTTAGCGCCCGTGAAACTCATAACTTGCGCACTGTGCGAAGCAGGAGCATCACTTGATATATACCGGCGCGCTCTGCTTCCTTCAGGGTCAACCTTACCACTATGCTGTGAATAATGGCCATATCTAGCAATGAGATTGTTATATTTGAACTCACGATTGTTTTCACGTTCGTGCACTTGCTGTGGTGCTCTTGTGTGCTCGGGTTGGGCTGTTGACGGTGAATTCATGTAATCAACTGCATGACAGGTATTTGTTGTAATCGGAGCAGGTGTAGAAGTACTTGTATATGCGGAGCTCACGTAGTGATCAAATTCTGCGTCGATGGTCCATTCATCTGCAATCGTCTGTTCTGCTTGCATTGTCTCTTCTGGCTCTGCTTCTCCAGCAGCATTGATCTGCTCTTGTATCAGTCCCCTAAGCTTTGGTATTGCATCAGGTTGCAGCATGTGCTTCTGTGCAAAAGCTAAAGCCAAAGCGTCTGGATTGTCTCCATCATGAATTTCGATAGTCTCAGTTCGGCCGTCGCCTATGACAACCTCCATCAGCAATAGAAGATTACGCTGCCCTCCTTCATTCGTGATGATATCCTGCTCAGTTATCGCTTCCATCTCGAGTTCACATCGACCGCTAAACGGATCATCACGTTCTTGTACATGAGGACCCTCGGGGTCGTTTTCGCGGCTCGAAAACAGTTTCGAGGCAGCCGGCTGACTGTCAGTGGTTGTTGGCGTTACTGAAAATGCTGCTGCAGACTGTAACTCGCTGTGGAACTGCTCACGGCGACCAAGCTCTTGCTGGACTCTAGCGGCCGCAGAATCGACAGCAAATCGGATCTCGTCCTCAATCTGCTTTGGCGAACGCATAGACGTTTTAGTCGTGGAGGCAGCAGGTGTGAGTACAACGCGTTCTAGTAGCCAATCTGGGAGATCATCATCGTTGGCTTCTACGTTTGCTTCCTGTGGTTTGTCGTTCAGTTTTAGCGACGAGCTGTATTTGGGTGACAGTTCAAAGCTGAACATTGGCATTGGAGGTACCTCACCGGATACTTCATCTTCGTGAGGTGAATCTTGACAAGATATGCTATTTAGTGAAGACGGCTCACTTGCCTCGCTGTGCAACGTCTTAAATCCAACAGCAGAGGGCTCACGGCTAAGCAATGGCGAGCTTGAAGTAACCGAACCCGTCGACGATGGCGTAGGAGAACACTCTTCATTGGAGCAGACCGACGAATATGACGAGCCATCGCTATCATCATCGCTAAAACGGTCAGAGCTCCCATTGATGTCCAACATCAAAGACACGTCATCGCTTTGGCTAGTGGGCTGTGGAACAACTTCAACTTTTGGTGCAGACATTGCTTGCTCAAGCACACTTTCTTCTTGTTCTGCATGGCAATCACTCCAATAATTCGGAGAAGCATTGTCTACATGCATCGACGAAAGAGACGACGCCTTTCGAGGACTTGACTTTTGCTTTCCCTGTGACAGCACACTGTTAGACCGACCTGGTTACTGGTAGAAAGTTCAAATCCTGACTTCTTGCCTTTTCAATGGCCTCGGTGGCTTGGCGTGAAAAGGAGTAGCGTCGCTGCATGGTCGGGGTTGTGTTCCCGTGCTGGGGTTGCTTTGATGGAGACACTTTTGCTTCGTCCATGTCTGGACTTTGTTTTGTGCGTCAACACCAGACTATCGAATGGGGAGACAGACTGCGATGCCCATTTTGGCAGTGCAGGTGTGAGAAATAGCCATGTAACGATCGCAGGAAGAGCTAAATGCTGGGTTGAAAGCACACTCCAGGTGCGATTGTGCACAAAGTTTTGTTGGTTGCTTCATCTGCACCAGCGAGTTTGGAGGTCACTGCGACTAATAAAGTCCCTTCACTTGATGCCGTCACTTGACTGATTTTCTTAATAGCACCTCCACGGATCACTCTCACTACGTCATTCCTTCATCCTTCTTATTGTACAGGTAGCGCTGTTAGCTGCTGCTTCCAGATCAGAGCGCATTTATCGAGAAAGCACTTCATGGCTTCTCGCTCCGCTCGTGCCTCCTCACGCTGCACTGAGAAATCCAGCACAGTGCCATCATCCAGCTCCAACTCGCGAAATAGAGGCAGATCAGCGGGAGAAATGGCTTTCTTCTTCTTTGATGGTCGATCCTTCGCACGAGCCTTCGAAGTTGTTGGGACGGTCGTACTATCTGGCTGCTGTATCTCTCGCTTTAGTCTCTTAGAGCTTCGCAGCAATTGGTCTTTCTCTCCTGTGGCTGTTGACGCAAGTGCTGCACGCTTTGAGTTTCGCGCAGGTTCCTCACGGTGTCCATTACTTTCAAACGATGTTGGTACAACAGCGTCTTTGGACTTGGTCTTCTCATCACTATCCACACCAGCTTTTCTCTTCAATACTAGTCTCTCACGTTGCCGAGCAGATGCGGGTTTAGTGCTGGGTGCGTTCGTCTCAACTAGAACTTTCTCCTTCTCGCTGGTCTTTTTCGTTAAAGAACTCGGTGATGAAGTCACACGCGATGTGTTCTCAGCTGGAACAGGCACAGGAGTGAACGTTGCCTCCTCGATCGTGCCCAGCATGTCTTCAAATAGGTGCATGTCGCCATTCCAGCTCTTCGTACTCTTTTCTTTCTTCGTGCGCGCTGCAAAGAATTATCATTGCAAATACCTAATGCGTCAGATCTGGGTCCTATTAAAGGGTCGACATATTCACTTACGAGCATAGCGACCGTGTGCCGTAATGGACATGGGATCCGTCCAAAGGTCGTAGTTCTTGCTCCAACCCACGAAGTGCACCTTGATCTTCTGAGTGGTCAGATTGCACTGAATGATCCTGGCCTCCCCCCACAGCATCTTCTTGTCCAGGGCGTCGACGTAGTAGCCCACACATTGTGCTGTCTGCTTCTTTGGTTTGGGTTTTGGCTTTGACTTTCTGTCACGTCGCCTCTTGCTCTTACTTGAAGCAGGTTTTTCAACACGAGTCTCTACTACTGCTTCCTCCTTCTCTGGCACTGGTAGTGAGCCCGATTTCGCTGGCGACGCAGCTGCAGAGGCTCCAGTTGACGGTGTCATGCTCGGTATTGAGTTAGTATCGGGATTGGGGTCGCTACTCGTCATAGAGAAGAGTACAGACGGTCAGTTCCAGTACCAAGCAGTATGAGGAGACTAGAAGGCAGTAGATATTACCTGGGAGTCGCAGGAGTCGAGGAAGGAGCAGGCGGGAGGCTCGCGGCCATGACAGGAATGGACCTCTTCACTCTCTGGCTGGCGCGAAAATGACTCGAGCTATAAACAAGTTACAAAAATTATTCTCCTATCGAAAAGAATATAGAACCATTGGCGAAATTCGATATGAGAGGTTTGGCTACAACTTTGCAGTTGCCATCTGATTGACTGTTGTAGCATCAATACACTTGCCATACTCTACTTCTCTATGGATTCGCTTCGTTGCTTTTCGGTCTGGTCTATTGGTACAGGGACAACAACCTTCATATCTTCAACAGCTGAAATCTGAATGTGCGCAGTGTCGATGTCGCTCTCTCCATCACTCACTGGGGTAGACGACTGAGGCAACAGGCCAAAACGATATTGCACGCGAACGTTGTCAATGATCTGGTAGTTCACGTAGTCCGGAGACGTCCACCGACGAGTTTGATACTTGCTACGAACGTCAACTTGCAGTACTTCTTCTATGGCAGCCACAAAAGTATCAGGAGCGCTGCGGTAGTGCACGGACTTTTGAGACAGCTTGTGGACGGTTGAAATCAAATCATCCGACTCCCACTCAATCCTATAAAAATGTAAACAACGTGTCGTTAGCACAATAATGGCAATAAGACTATCGGTTGCACGTACTCGATAGGTGGTTGTGGAGTGGCTACCCAACCTGCAGCAAGTGCGTCTGGAAGACTATCGTACGCTGTAAAACAATCAGAGATTTATAGGTAGTGATGCAACGGTAATGGTTGGACTCGTACCTGAAATGTAAGGCTTGACATCTAGTACTGGGGTCTCGTCTAGTAAATCAACTCCTGAGAGATACACCGTTCGCTTGCGCATATCAACTCGTTCAATCTTCGCCAGCGTGATTCCGATTGGGTTGGGCCGGTGTGGTGATCGGGTGCAAAATATACCTACGCGCTCCTTTAGCATAGGTGGGGAGATCTTGGCCTGTTGCAAATATTTGTCAGTACAGCATGTCTTCGTAACAAACCTTCAAGAAGCCCGTCATACTCGGAACGTGTGACGGTGACTATCCGATCGGAGACCTTCGTGCGCTCGAGTGTTCTTTCCGTTCGTGTTTTGGTGAAACACGAAGACGATCCAAGCATGGCTAAAATCCTCTAATCCAACCAACGTATCCGGCGAAATGCTCCGTTGAAAGGTAATCTTTGCACGCGTTGAGGGTGCCAGTGAACCTTGACGAGGTGTGCCTACAAACAACAACGTCAACTATATACCAGCTAATATTATCGGATAGTCAGTAGTTCATACATACCTAAGCACACCTTAAAGCAAGAGTGGATTATTCCCACAGGCTGCACGAAGCAACCTTTGCTTGTATCCAGCTTCTCCTCCATCACACGTCGCAGCTCCTGGTACACAAAGCGATCAGGTTACTCCAGCAATGTAACCTGCAATCTTCAAAGCTCGCAACCTTTTCTGCGGCAACACGACCTCGGCGTTCATCGACACGAGCTTTCTCCTTCTTGGCTACATCGCACTCCAATTCCTGTAGCGTAGGAAAAGGCAACTTGTTGAAATGACCGCAGTTCATTGACTGGATTCAGTAAAATAAGAGCAAAACGTTACCTCGATCTTCTGGAGATCGTCAAGATGCGGCTGTGATTGCCGCCACCAGACCCACAACAGCGCAGTGGTCTGGACGACCAGCGCCACAGTCTCCAGCCTCAGACCGGGCATTATTCAAATTGATGGCGCGCGTCTTGCAGTCATCGTTCATTGGGCATTAATCAGTTCTTTTCCTTGCTTGTAATTGGATCAAAAGCTGTCAAATCTTGAAGCGTCGTTGAAGAGACTTAGACCGAAGAGATGAAGAACTCTGGAGATCGCTCCATGTCCGCTGCCTTGCAGCATCGCAAGGTACGTCGGAATGCTATTTACTGTCTTTAACCCACCAGAGTCGCTCACTACGCGCATGACGCAGATGTCAGGCTCGTTCGAGAAGTCGCAGGCGGAAAAACTGCACTCGAACGTGGTCAACCGCCGCAGCCTGGTGATGGCGCGTCGTTCACGCGAGCACCAAGCTGCCGCTGCCGTTAATGCGTTGGAAAGCGGTCAGGGAATGGGACTGCTGTCATCACTGGGTGTCGGTGTCGCAGTTGCAGGCTCCATGTTTGTCGTGAGCTATGCTGCGATACTCACGGCCATGGCTGAGGCGGCCTAGGAGTTTATCGGACAGTAAACAAAACACAAAGAAGAAGAAGAGGGATGACTGTCCTTGATTAGTTCGCGTTAATACAAAATGAAGGAAGGAACTCTATCGGAGAGATTTCAGAGTTTGTTGTGGTTCAATCATCTTTCTTGTGGATGTTCGACGTAGTCAGCTTCTTCTTGACGGCGAAATACTCACGAACGAGGTCCAACGATATCAACTGCACGTAGGTGCAACATACTCCGGTGATAGCCGCCATCACGAGTAGCCACTCAAAAGACTTCCGTTCAAGGTTGTGTAGAGAGTGCAAAAACAGCATGACACATAGCACCGTAGGAACAAGCCGCTGCACCCACGACGTACAACGAGTGATAAAGAATACTGCGATGGACCCGAGTGCATAGCCAACAATGGTCGGATGGACACCCCCAGCATTGTATGACATTTCCAAAATCTGTCGCCACGAGACCTACATGTCAAAAATGGTTGAGGTCAATAGTACATGTCTGCACATGTAAAATCTTACCTCCTCCGTGATATACTTGCCTCCTAGTTGTACAGCTTGAACGAATTCATCCCTAGTCAGCGACATTGTGCTCTCTCGACTACGAAGGGAATTTGGGCCTGCCAGTGTTCGTTCACTGCAGTCGTTTCGTTTCTGTTTTTACAGCAAATGCGAGGTAGTCCTGCTCGAACACAACACCACAAGTCAAGTGGATGCTTGGGTAAGATAGATTAACCTATGAAAACTACACCATACTGTTACAGCTGCAGATAAAAATCCCACAACAGAAGTTGAAAATCATTGGTACCGGAGAGGAAGAAATGATTGTCAGCATGGGGGTTGTGTAGCTAAATGAGTCAGTGGTCCCTAATTGGGCGTGTAATCCAAAGTAAGTCTTCAGTCGGCGTTGAAGTGAGATATCAACTTTGATATTTTCCGTGTATCGCTCCCAGAACTTGCAAGTGGACCGTCAAGTGAATTCGATGTGTTTAAGCCTCGATCTTCGCTATTTCGACTACCACTGTTATTTGTACTTTGCGCGGTTCCAATTCCGGTGCACTTTTGCTCCCACTTGAGCTAGAATCTAGACTTGCGTTCAAACTTCCACTTCTACTCGTCCTCGTACTTGTTTCACCAGTGCAGTAGGTGTTGTTTTCAGAGTAGATTTTTGCTGTCGAAGTAGCAGTCCGGAGACTTTGTGGCCATGCTCTAGCCAAGTAGCAAATTCCGGCAGTGAACAGGCGATTCGTTGCAAGAGTGATGATGTCGCCGTTGGCAGTACGATAAGGTCCGTTCTGCTCGTGTAGCTTGTTGGCGAGATGCTCAGATTTCAGAGCATAGTGACCAAATACTGAAGTGCACTCATCGTACCACACGAAAGTTCTGCTGGTTAACTTGTAAGGACTATTTATCCACCAGCGTTTTTGCAAACACAATTTCCAACGAGTTAACTCACAATCACAAGCAAACCTCATCGCCCAAGCTCCACACAATGGACAAGCAGAGTGCCATTGCGCTAGGTGTGACCGCTGGACTGGGCGTTGGATACCTACTCGGTAAGGCGCAGCCCGCAGTTCTCCGTGCGACAAGCTCTAAGGCGGAGCAGAGCCCTGTCAAGGATCTCGACGAGGTGGAGCTCCTCATCCGCCCCAACATCTTGGCCCTCACGCCCTACCGCTGTGCCCGTGACGACTACGACCAAGGTAAGGTACTACCATGATGTACTAATAATTGCAGTTATACTGATATTGTTTTTCGTCCAGGAATCCTGCTGGATGCCAATGAAAACAGCCTCGGACCGCCGCTCCAGGGCCACGAGCAGCTCCAAGCCATGGAACTGGAGCGCTACCCGTGCCCGTACCAGCCTGAGCTCAAGAAAGTTATCACTGACTACAGGCAAGTCATCTGGTGGTTTAATATACCAAGAGGGACGCGATTCTTATGCTTTTTACTTGTAGAAACCAGAATTCTACGGAGAAAATCAACCAGGCGAACACGTTCTTGGGTGTTGGAAGTGATGAGGCCATCGACTTGATCATTCGTGTGGCTTGTACACCCCGCGTGGATAATATCTTGATCACGCCACCGACCTACGGCATGTATAGCGTGTGCGCTAACATTCATGACGTGGGTATCGTCTCCGTTCCGCTCCAAATTGAGGCACCGGCAGAGAACCTCAAAGGACTGAAGCCCGACCTCCCGCTTCCATCGTTCCACATCGACCCACAAGAGGTGCGTCATCGACGATGTGAGCCGCGTCGTCATAGATTCTGATTTGACTTTATTGTGATCTACACGTACAACAGATTCTTAACGCAGCGTCTGCGTCCACGAAAGTCATCTTCCTGTGTAGCCCTGGCAACCCCACTGCAAATGTGCTGCGTCTAAAGGACGTGGAGACGATCCTGAACTCGAAGGTTGGTTGCAACGTAGTGGTTTGTTTACAATGATAACGTCTCTAATGGTGTGGGTGGCTGTATCTGTTGGACAGAAGTACAAGGGATTTGTGGTGGTCGACGAGGCTTACATTGACTTCGCCGATACCCCCAGCCTGTGCACACTCGTGAATAAGTACAAGCGGCTAATTGTGCTTCAGACCCTTTCAAAGGGCTTTGGCCTTGCTGGAATTCGTCTGGGTATTGCTTTTGGTGACCCGAAGCTAATTCAAGTGCTAAATAACGTGAAGGCACCATACAACATCAGCAAGTTGACATCCAATGCCGCGAGAAAGGCTTTCTCGAACTTGGATGAGCTGCGCAAGAAGGTGAATCTGATCAAGGAGGTGAGTGATATGTATCGCTGAAGGCCGGGTTCCATCACTGAAACACCTGTCATTGTGTGCTTGGATATCGTAGGAGAAGCTTCGAGTGATCATGGAATTGCAAAAACTGTCATTTGTGCGCCGCATCTACGCCTCAGACTCCAATTTCGTGCTGTTCGAGGTACGTGTTAACCAAACTTGCTGATGTGATCTGCAGTGTACCTGACGCATTTTTCAATGAAACCAGATTCCGCATGCGCTGACGGTTTACCGGCAAATGGCTAGCCGTGGCGTGGTGATTCGTTATCGCGGCAATCAACACTTGCTCAAGGACTGCGTTCGTGCTACAATCGGATCTCGCGAAGAGAATGATCGCATGCTCGAGTTGCTTGTGGAAGTATCAGGTGAGCAGTAATGGAACGGTCTGTACGCAGTTCTCAGCGATATATTACTACAGTACTAGTGTAGTGGTAGCTCGTGTGAACGAAATCTAGCATCTGGAGTGCGCGCCACAAATGATCTGGTGCCGCGTACAATTTACCCTCAGCCGTGTTTGTTTATTAATGCTAGATTCGGCGCGATTCGTTCGACAAGCCATCCAAGCCGAGTACTAGTAGTACTATCAGACACTTTGTCAAGTACTTTAGTCCACTTAGCCTCGAAGCAAACTCTTTCTCAGCGGATCTCCGTCAGAATTATCAACACCCATGCCCTTACCAAAGAAGAGTCTGCCACCTCGAATGGGACTCGAAGTGGCGGAGAGACCCCCAGGTCTCCTGCGAGGAGGGAGCCGACGATTAAAGTATAGTACCGACAGCGCTGGCACAATTTCTAGGAGGACGTAGTACACGACGACTACAAACCAGGTACTGCGATCATGCAGTTGCCTCTTTTCAGTAGACAGATAGATCTGCAGCCCACAGCGGGTCATAAAGCAGGACGTGCCGACCGATGTCATAATAGCGAGCTCTTTCAGCTTTCTTGATCGGATTCCCAGTTCCACCGGCACTGATCTACACCATGACAAATATTTTACCATTAGTTCAGCATAAAAGAACCCTGAACAATAGTATGTACCGCAGTTCAATGTACGCCTTCCGCCCGAAGTAGACAAACCCCGTAGCGATAATCAGAAACAACTCCATGTTCAAAATTGCCTGTGTTCTGGTGAAGAATGCATCTACATGTCCACAGTTCGTAACAGTGGGTTAGATGATAATGACACAACAAAAGACCAACCACATACGCTCGTTACGCCACACCGATGCATAGAATACCCAAAACAATCCTTGAATAAAAACCACGATCTGTTCGAGTCAACAATGAATAAGCCTGCACCGCCAACAAACAGCTTCGAGCAACTCACCACAATGAACCATCGGATCGCAGGCTTGACGACGTCCGTCAGCGTCGGTAGCTTGTCCACTGCATTGTAGTAAACTTCTGCCCAGAATTGCACCAGCAGCGCATAGATCGCGAAAAATGCTAGAATTGGCAGTTGATCCAAGATGTAGAACAGATCTCGTTCGCCTGTAGAACACTTGGACTCATTGATCTTCCCGGACAACACGTTGCACCAGTCGGAGCCCACCAACGCCAGGAAAATGGAGCGCACTACGGGACAGCAACAAGTAAATTAACACTCGCTAACATGTAATAGCTTAATAGCACATTGTACCGAGTGCAGCGAAGAACATGAGCAGATGAATCATCTTCTGAACGGTCCACGGGCGATACCGGCAGCAGTTGCGGACAAGTTGTACACCTGCGGCACCTCCTACCAACGCATATACAATGCCATCAACAAGGAATGCCGCGCCGACGCCTAGTTCTTCGTCCCTTGAGCCATTGCCACTGCCACTATGAGCAGATTCCATTTCGGTTGAAGAAACTCTGAGGACGTCATTAATCCAGAGAGTAAAACCTCATTTTACTGACACAGAGTGAATGTTTCCTTTTGACCAGTTGGATAATGGCGGGTACTTGCACTGAAGGACCGAGCTCAGAGCTGAGCGACGAGGACGTGCGGCAGCTCTGGAGCCTCGCGTGTTTGCTCGCACAAGAGGATCTGACAGCACAGACGGCGAAGTGTTTGGAAGTGAGTGAACGAGTCATGTGACTAGAAATAATTGCTCATGTTTGTGGCTTGCAGCCTCTTTGTGCAGTCGATTGGAGGTCTCGCAGCGCTGAAGAACGAGAAATTATACTACAAGCCAATGTTTTATTAGGTGAGATCTGCAGCGTGGCCTGCAGCAATAGCAGGAAGGCGGACGATCGTGAGTTGTGGACACGCCGAGTCATTCAGATTGAGAAATGCATCTATGCCGTTGACGCTGCCGTCGAACAAGGAGTCTCTTGCAGTGTTAGTATATTTCACTGCGTTTTATGCTGTGGATTGGTGTGACTGTTATTGTATTGCCTACAGCATGAGAACAAGTTGCGACTCTTGAAAGCCAAGTTCCTGCTACAGCAGCAGTTGAAGGCCGAGCGGCCTGCAAAGAACCGGAGGATGTTGGAGATTTTGTGTGAGGACTGAAATGCTGCGCAGAAGCTGAGGATGCGGAGCTGGAACTTGTCGCTGGATTCCGGAAGTACTTTGGAGTCAAATTGAAGGCTTGTTTGGTAAAGATGCACGCTGCAACTGTCATGGTAAAATATTCCAAGGACAATGACGGTGTCCACAACTTCGTGGACAACTTAAAATATGTGCGAACTACACTACCGAACTACGTTGACACGAGTTTTCTGGTAGGATTATTTTTATGCGGCAATCCCTGATCATCAATGAACTGATTCTGGTGTTGTATTTGCACTTAACAGTTGTGGCTGGTGGAAGTAACTTGCCATACAGCAATATCGTCTTTCCGACCTGGGAGCAATGAAGAAATGCGTCAACTGGTTGACTTTGGTCAGAAATTCTTTGATAAAGCAGCTCTGGAACAACCAGTCTCACCAGCTTTTCGCATACATCACTTAATAATCACGGGGTTCTATTACATAAGGTGAGGGTGTAGTAGCTGAACACTTGTACATATCGTGTTGATTTACTAGAAATGCTATGCGTGCTATTGAACAGGACAGGAAGACCCACCAAAGTATCGCCAGTGCTGGAAGAAATCCATACATTAATTCGTGGCACTGAAAGTGATGACAATGGGAAGCCTGTTAGCGTTATGAAGGAATCATACCTGAACACAATCCTAGATTCGATGCGGGTGACCGTCGTTGCATCTTCGGATCCGAAAGCGGCAGCTGAACTCGCCTTGAATACCATCCACTCAGCTCAAACCGACTTGAAGACGTACGCCCAGCATCCGGCTGTACGACAGATGCTCATAGCAACATTGTTCGACATGCTACACGTCTATTGCCGGCTTCAGGGGTTGCAATGTCGATACGCCGACATGGGAGCTACAATTGCGCAGATGACAGCTTTATTTGCGACCTACAAGGTTGATCTGGCACGTACCATATTTTATCCTTTCTTCCTCGCACGCTGCCACACACTGATCGCAAAGGTATGAAGATGCATTTTACAATATTGAACGCGTCCCGATGATTTACGCAAATTTTTGATTTCGATGTCTCAATCATGCAGTATGCTACAGCGATCGGGAATGTGAAAATGGCTCGTTCCCATTTAAATTATGTGGTAGACAAGCTCCTTCCTGCTCCCACCATTGAGAATCGTCATATCCCGATGCATATTTAGCGGTGTGGGTTGAAGTACTAGAAGCTGCAACGTATTGCTGTGGGGTTGCAACCTCATCGTCATTTGGTATGAACAGCGGCAATCCTACTGGTGTCAAAGTCGAACACATCTATCCGAGCCGTATACTGCTAGAGTGGGTCGCTCGCATGCTGAAATCTGAGGGCTTACGACACCATATTTACCAGTGTTGCAGTGTTGAGCTGCGAGCGAAGGTACGCACATGCGAAGGTTTTATTGCACACTCCATGCCCGACTAACCATGTTGAGCGATCAAACATGTTGCAGTACGACCTTGCACTGGCCAAGTGGATGTGGGCTACAGATAAACTGTCAAATAGCGCCGTTGAGGGCGGAACCGCTCATGCCTCGCGATTCACCGTGCATGATGAACTAGAGGAGCTGCGTCCGAAAACATTTACGCTTCTACAAGAGTCTCTACAGCGCATGAATACGAGCGTAACGTGCTGTGAGACCACATCCGAGATCATGGCGCTGTTCGGACCGAAGGTGAAACAGGGCGAAAGCATGCAGATGAATGCCATCAAGTCCAGTATCCATACCAAGAATGTGCTATTGCAGACGCGGCTTCTGGCAAATTTGTTCGAGCTGTACACTAACAAGAGTTCAGTGGAATTGCAGGCGACAGTAGCGACCCAGTTCGAGAAAAAGTTGGCAGTGCTCCAGCGCCGAATCGCAGCCGCTCAAGCCGAGGGAGCCACAATCGCAGCGCTGATGGAGTGGACTGCCGGCAGCGTGAAAGTAACGACGCCGTCGCGTCGAATCCGCACTAGTCACTCTACCCACGGCGGATAACTCAACTAATGCCTCGAGTGAAGACCGGATGGAGTATTGAAGCTCAGGTATCTTATCATCAATTCTTTCGGTAATCCTGGAGCACCCGTTGTCGTAGCGTTCGTTACACCGCCATTGAGTTCACAAGCGTGCTACAGCGCCTGCCGTGTGCTTGACTGCTTGTGCCATGGGCACACCCTGCGCCTTCAAGGCCGTCGCACACGAAGATCCGGCAGCTTCCGCCTGGGAAATACGAACAAGCATGAGCATCCTCTCCTATTCGCACACGACCCGAGTCTCACCATGAAGCGCAATTCATTCTGAAAGGACACGGTGAAGTTGCCCACTAGCATGTCCGCCACACGCTGCAGCGCTCGCAGCATTTCGTCCTTCATCACGACTGTCGATGAGATGTCAAGTCGACATCCAGAAGCAAATGTACTTGTTTTTGTTAGGAACCATACATTATACCCTCGACAAATCGTTTAAACTCCAACGTAAAAAACGTTTATAAATACTTAAACTATCTCAGTACTTTTTTACCAGCTGTCCCTCTCCCACAGATGGGAGAGGGACTCAAACTTAGAGGCTGCCAAATAGAAGCTGAATAACCCTTCTCGTCTTAACTATACTTTGACTTGAAAATCGAGAAGGGTTATTCAGCCATTATTTGATGGGTGATTTGTTTTATTCGAGAGTGACGCGCTTGTTTTATTCAGTTTCAATCAATCTGATTGAAACTGCGAAAAGTATAATATACTTTTTTTACTCATATTATGAGTACTCTTAGTCCCGGACCAGAAGTGCAGCCTCAACTTCGTCTTCGAGTCATCGACGGAGAAGCCAGGGCCGAACGCATTCCCTTCTTCTCCATTGTAGCTCGAAGCTCTGTGCTTCATGCGCCACCAGTACGTGAGAAGGCGACTGTCCTTATCTCTTGCCCTTTGTATGGTCGTATTCATAGTGCGTGCGTGTTGATGGATAGGAAGCGACTGTGTGTGGAGGTGGTGGGCGCCCGCAACCTCGAGAGTCCGCAGTCTGTCGACGCCTACTGCGTCGTGGGGCTTTGCGACGTCAAGCCCAAGAAGGCGCGCGGTCGCCGACGCCTCAGTGCGTCGCCCAGCTTCCGATCGTCGACTGTGACTGCCTCGAACAACCCCATTTGGGGACATGTGGCCGAGTTTGTAGTGCCCAGTAGACCCGCGAGCGTGCGGCTACGTGTGCAGATCTTCAGTGAGAAGAACTTCTTCTTTGATATGTTCCCGTCCAGTAGCAGTGGGAGCACCAGCTTGGAGGAGGACGAGACAAGTAGGGACCAACTTGGTGACACACGAAAGGAACAGACGAAGATGGTGACGGCTAAGCCACAGATCTTTGTGAATGGGAGCAAAGGAATCCATGACAGTGACAGTGACGATGTCGTTACGCTCTCTGAAGAAGAAGACGAGAATGACGACGAGTTTATTGATGAAGATGTGTGGCCAATGAATGAGGCGGAGAATTTTGACGATGAGAGGCTGGGGGTGGTGGAGATTAATTCGAGTTTGCTGTGCAAACCGTCGAGAGTTGTGACAGATGCCTGGTACAGTCTAGGTGGCACGAGAACGGGAGAGGTGCGGATTCGAACGATTTGGTATGAGCGAGCCAAAAGAGCGTTTACAGCACAGGATCGTGAATTATTGTTTGAGGAACATGTTAGGCATGCTGTAGCGAAGCCTGCAAGTGACTTCTACGGATTCACAATCCCGGAATCTGCCAGGGAGGAGTGGGTGCACTTGCGCTCGTACCAAGATTGCCGAGAGGAAAGACGGGTTGAGGATTGGACACGACTTTATGGTACTCAATTCCCTGAGCGCCTACGGCGCTGCTCATATAAGGAAAAGGACACAGAGGAGAAAGCACTTCTTGTGCAGTTAACTCGGGCTGGAATTCCGCGCCACTTGCGAGAACGTGCCTATATGAACCTTTCCGGAGCAAGTGAGAAGCAAGCAAATGCAGGCATGAATTATTACGCAGATCTTGTGAAGAAAGCTGAAACAATGGAGACAGAGACGTTCCGCCAAATTGAGCTCGATATTGATCGCACGTTTGGACACTCAGGGACGACCGTATGCTCCGAGTCGGGGCGTGATCAACTGCGCCGCATCCTTCGAGCTTACTCGCTCCGCAACCCGTCCGTTGGCTACTGCCAAGGATTGAATTTTATTGTGGCGTTTTTGATGCTGATGGCGGATGAAGAAAATGTCTTTTGGATCCTGAGCGTCTTCTGCGAAGACTTGTATCCGGATTATTACTCCCCAGCGATGGGTGATATTCAGAGGGACATGTTGGTTCTAAAGCAGTTGATCGCTGAAGAGCTTCCACAGCTTGATGAGTTCACTGCAGAGGTGGGTCTTCCGCTAGAGCTGCTTGGGTCACAATGGTTGCTGTGTTTATTCACGACGACTTTCCCGAGCGAAACGGTGTTCCGTATTCTTGACTGCATCTTCACCGAGGGCTCATCTTTTGTTTTTCCTGTCATTATGGCACATTTGCGGCGGCTCGAGCCGGCATTACTGGGCCTAAACGAGTTCCATGATGTACTGTCCTCAATTAAGGATGCGGAAACTGCTTGCATTGACAGTGATCTGTTCATGGCTGCAGTTTACAAGGAAGCCGAGGCTGTAACAGCCTCTCGGGTTCAGAATCTTCGGGAGGTGCAGTGTGGGTCCGTCCGTAGCGAAATGGAGCGAGTAGAGCGTGCTCGCGCGTTTAATCAGCAACTTGCTGTCATTTACCAGATTCCTGCATTTTCCAATTATGCTGCGGGTCTCCTTCGCTTCTTCACGAGGAGGCTGAAGGATCCTCGCGCACAGATGTGGCCTTTGTGTTGACGATGCTTTGCCATGGTCTCGTGTGGCTTGCAGAACATTCCAAGCGGTGGAATCGCTAACAACCGGGAAGAAGATGTCCGAAATCGTTTTCGTCGAGGTGCATCGTGACTTGAGTTCACATGTACTTGTGTAAGCCGTGCCGATAAGTATTTAATTTTCCGAAGTAGTTGTACTGAGCGGGGATGTGGCGGTGTATCAGCCCCAGATAGTATTGTATAAGGCAAGGTGTTGCTTCTAATCATGACTCCAAGGGCAATTTGAAGTCATCGTATTCGTTGGTATTATGTATAATGGTAAAGTAAAAATGTCCACTTCAGTTAGCACGTAGTGGTTGTCTGTATTACCAGCGCTTCCTTTATTTCTTGCCCTTCTTAGTGGTGGCACCCTTCTTGCCGCCCTTAGCAGCAGCAGGTGCCTTACGCTTCTTCGCACTACCTCCAGCACTCGGCAATACTGTGAAGAAGCTGTCGAGTCGCTTCTGTGACTGCGTGCTCTTGGACTTTTTCAATCTCGTGATGGCCGAGAGCACACGGTCTTCCTGGAAACCGTGTTTCTTGACAAGGAAGTCTAGTAGCTCCGTCTCCTGTGGGTCACGCCACTTGATTTCCGTCTCCTTGGCATCCACAACCTCAGGTTGGATGAACATCTCGCGCGCATTCTTGTAGATAGGGTTTTCTCCCAACCACTCATCGGGAATGATCACACCCTTGCTCTTGTTTTTCTGTAGTACCTCAAGGAAGTTCTCAATGTTCTTGTGTTCCTTGATACCTGCGTACGCCTTCTTCGGACCCACTCCACGAATTGAGTCACAATAGTCACATCCACACAAGATACACAAGTCCACAAACTGCTCCTGAGTCAGCTCGAGTTCCTGCAGTGCACGTTCGAGACGAATCTCTAGAATCGGGATCTTCTTAGCAGGTGACACCGTCAGACGACGATACAGCACAGGCACACCGAACGTCAGTGCGTCCATATCTTCTGTTCCTGCAGCATAAACTCGCCCGCCCTTGGCGAGCTCAGCACATGAAGCTTCTGCCTCGCACGGAGCTGTAATGTATGGCACACCCATGAATTTCAGCAACTCTTTGCAGTCCTCATTGTGCTGTGGCGTAGCACGCACTAGACGCTTGTTAAAGCGGTCAATATCCTCAGTGTTTCCCTTCTCTGTGGCTTCCTCCAGCGCTTTCTGAGCCTCCTGACGACGGTCGCTACGCTTAGCGAGCTCGCCGCTCTTCATCACAGGCGGCTTGCCGTCGAATACATACACGGGCTTGAGTCCGTTCTCCATCATGCGGATGGTACGACTGAACATGCCTTGCAAATGGGACGTCACCTCTCCGTCTGCATTGGTCAAGGCTTGAGAGGGACCACCGCCATCGGCTGAACGGATGGCAATGAGGAACTGATATAGCGCCATACTGGCGTCGATAGCCACAGCGTGTCCTGCCAATGCCGACATCTTCTCCACCTCCTTGATACAGGACGGAGCCTCCTCTTGCAGCAGCTTCATCAACCCTTTAATTCCCATGGCGATGTGTTATTTTGGACTAATTTTGGTTTTGAACCGAATGGCGCGAGATCGCCACAGACAGAACATAACGCCTAAATGTATTCCCGCCAAAAATGGGACATTTACTAGGGCGTAACAAAACGTCCGTTATGTAAAGTATACGAGTACTCACCCTACTCACAAACTTTAATGGCTGAATAACCCTTCTCGTCTTAACTATACTTTGACTTGAAAAACGAGAAGGGTTATTCAGCCATTAACCGTGCGTCGAAAAGTCTTTTGAGCGTTTGACAAGACTATTTTTGACTATTTATGCTGAAGGTTAAAAAAAGGTTTTCTTTTAAAACTAGGCACTTTCATTGAAAATAGGCAGTATTGACGTTTGGGATACCCTCCAGGTCGAGCTACATGGTCACTACTCTGCTGAACGTTTACTAGCACTGCAGAGCTACTCGAAAACGGTAAGTTTGTCGGGGTACTTGTCCTTCTCACACCGCTTCCATGCCTAGTCACGGTCATTCTCGCTGACCTCACGCCGTTAAATCCCCCTGAAGCTGGCACGAATTCCAACATTGTGTTCTGGTTACGTGGATCGGTGGTCGTGTGGTTCTTTACGTTGTCGTTTGTTGTGCAATTTCATGAAATGATGCCTAAACTGCCAATGTCTCGATCCCGCGGGCTTGGAATTACAATTTTTGTTAGCGCCGGAGTAATGTTATATTGTTATTCGTTATCCCACATCATTGGAATTGGAACCACCAGACACATCGCACAGTAAACGATAGCAATGACTGTAACCAACAGAAACTCGAGTACGACTGCAACTACCAGCATTTTATGCTGGAGAATGTATTCTGCATACTAGGAAGACATTAACAGGAGAAGAAATTAACTACTGCAGCCTCTGCTGCAGGGATACTTTGAATATCAGAATTCATTTGACCTCAAAGTAAGCACTCGGATTCTCAAGTTAGGGTCGCAAGACACTACAATTGCTCAGAATGGAAGTTCCTGTTTGCTATTTCCTCAATAGTTTCGTTGTACGTGGTTGACAGCCATAAACGCGATTGCCGTGCAAGCATTTTTGCTACTGACGCTGTGTGACTCGGATGCTAGCAAGCCAACAGAAAGCACTGTTGTGGAGCTTTGAGGATTTCCACGAATTGACTGCACATGACCGCATCCAAATGGCGTGATGACAGGATCGCCGATCAGGAAGCCGCCACGTAATACCTCGAGACGCAATTCATCTAGGTTAGATGACGTTTCTAGCACCAAGTCCTCAACACGGACTTTGCCATACCCAAAGACAAACCGAACGTCACAGAAGCCCACATCGTAGCAAGTCTCGCGGATAATGCCCACACCCCATTGACGACATCGCACTAGGCTACCAACAGACAAAATGGACGAGGGTGCCAAATATGCTTCCCTACTCCAAGGAAACTTCACCTCGATGCGTTTGTCAGCAATGCGGAGGGCTGTGATGACTCCGGCACCGAACTTGGTGGCGACAATACTTCCCACATCTACACATTGACAAAGAAGTTTCAAGGTCAGAGACTCTCGCTACCAAATCGACGAAAGTAAAACAACACTTACAAGCATGAGGGAGAAGCGTGTTTGCTTCGCTGACGAAGCTAACCCCCTTGCGGAAGAGTAGCGTCTTTGCCACCTTGACATCAAGCAAGAATCGATTAAGCAGCCCGAATACGTATTCGGTCGATGACCCAATAGGGTCTTCTGCTAAATACCGTGCCATTCCTTCCCAGACAGAATGCAACGTCTCCAATTCCATCTCGATGTCTTCATAGATTGCCTTGATATTCATCAATCGTTCTCTCATGATTGAGATGAATTTGCTTGCCATTTTGTACTGACGTGGTTCAAACTCCTCCTCAGCACTAAAACCGTCAGGTCTGTCCTCGGTCAACTCTTCCCTCAGTTTTTGCGGCCTCCGCCTAATCGCAGCTAGTAGTGCAGCCTGCGAACTACCAGCTAATGAGGGTGTGCTGCTTTGATCTAGTCCGCCGCTAACATCACATTGTGGAAGCGAAACCCGGTTTTGATTGATGGACGCCAGAATTGCAGATCGAGAAGTAATTGAATTGCTTTCTGGATCTGGTGACGGTTGTTCACGCTGTCTGATAGCATCAAGGAGTAACAACCTTGTGTTTGATGCTTGATTTTCGTTCTGCATTGCTGCTGCATCAAGCGCACTTAGCGTAGAAGAAGTGTCATGTTCTTCAGCTTTGAGAATAGTGTCTTCTCTGTCTTCCGCAGGTCTATTCGAGCGAATAGCAGATAACACCGACACCCTCGGATTTTCTTTAGGTATAACTGCGTCAGTGGCCTCTCCACGACTACGGATCGCAGCTAATACAGCAGCATGAGGATTGCTTGGTGGGGGTCGAACTTCAACTGCCTTGGTTTGACCTCCTGTGTCGATCACCTTACTTACTCCGCGTTGCCGGATTGCATCAAACATAGCTCTTCGAGGATTGTTTGGCATACTGTTATTCTGTAACGTGTTTGTCTGCTTTTGCTTGAAGGCAAAAGCAGAGCTACCACGCTTCCGCTTGTCAAATTCACGCTTTCGAAGAGCTTCAGCTTTGTTGAATTGCTTCAAATCCTCCACCATGTCTTCCTTAATCTCCTGCTCGAGTTTGGTAATTTCGTGATGCAACGCTCGAGCTTGGGAGTCACAGATCACATTTGAAAATCGTCTAGCTTCAGCCAGCGTACCGAGGTCGTTAATAAACAACAAAACGTCACCTTCACCACGATCCTGAAATCCAAAAATTGAGGACAGTTAAAAGCTGTAAATGAACAGAAATAATGGTTAGTGCACTTACGTGAATAAGCTTGATGATGAACTGGAGGAGTGTCATACTTTGGTCAATAGCCTTCGTTTCTGACAACTGGAAGCTGCAATGTTATCTTCATGCGCTGGTCAGATCAAATACTATCAAAACGTACCTTTAGTAAAGAAGCAAGAGTTATACCCCGTGCACCTTCAAGTTCTGTGCCAGTATTCAAGAGATTTCCAATTGCCAAAACCAATTCAAAGCATCGAGCAAGACGCTCACTCCGCAGAACTTCATAGCAGGCCTGTGTGATCATCCGAATGCGATTCCGCAACTCTTGCTGCTGGTACTCAAACTGAGAAGCAAATAGCATAGCATTGATCTGTGCCCAAAACAACAAATAAGTCTTCTAGGTAAGTGAACTGAAATGAACCAGATAGTCTTACCTTTTCTGTCACCCGGGGAATCTCACACATTTCCACTAGGAATTTTTCCGAGGGTTCTAATCGTACTCGAGATCCTCTGAAGTTGGTGTATCGTTTCACTTCAACACCATTTGGCGCAATGTCTTGCAGATTGGTTAAGCGATCGGCTGTGAGAAACTCAAAATCGCATTCCTTTAACGCTGACAATATAGCTGCAGCTCCACCGGCTCCCTTAAATTGATTCAGCCCAATAGAGATATTGTTTGATCTCCGTGAATCAAGCGCCGAGAACGTCGTCCCTTTTTCGGACTTTCCTTTAGATCGAGAAGGTGATGATGCGGTTGGGTTTCCGAAAAGGTATTCCAGCTCCTGAAAATCTTGTGGGGATAGAGTAATTGGAGCAGTCTTCCGTCTTGTTGTTACGCGAGCCCAAATAGTTTCATTGACTTTCTTCGTTTCCAGGTTAGTCCAGTAAACCTTACGAAACGTGCTGTCTCGTCGATTTAGACCACGGCTATCTGAGCGTTCTCTTTTACTTTATGAACAACACAAAGGTAGTCAGACCCTTTACAGCAACTTTGCCAGTACAGACTGGTAATAGTACCTTTTCATTCTAGTAAAATTTGCAGCGTTGTTTCTTCCATCAGGTCCTGCAGCAAAAATCGCAACTTTGTCCTGGGGCATTTCATCTTGTGTCATTTTCTGAGCAACCCCACTCGACGGAACGCCGAAGCTAAGCATCTTGAAGTATTTATCCATAGCAGGATCTTACGAAGCATAGCATACTCTGGCCGTTCACTACTTCCACCAGCGCCTTTGCCCTCGATACTAGCAATTCGCTTTCGCTTTGTCACAGATGTTAGACAATTATACCTTCAAATTTTGCAAGCAATGTTTACCAACCTCACCTCTTTCTCTTTTTCTTTGATGAAGCATCCGTCACATACTTTTAGCTGTGGACCCTGCCCGTTAATTTGAACATGGTGGCGAGAACAAGGGATACACACAATTTTCTTGCAACATGGACAACCGTGTTGTCGAATGAAAAAAGAGAATGGAGTCAAGCACTGGTCGCAGGCTTCAGCATTGTCATCCGTTGATAACAAGCCACCGACAAAGTACGACACGGGCTTGGAAATAAGTGAGGAGCGAAAACCCATGATGCCATCGTCTTCAATTTGACTACCATCACCACTATCCCGGGTTCGCTGTATTGTCATTTCTGCCTCCTCTTTTTGATGCTGCGATACAATGTATTCAGCACAGCGTCGACTTCCAACCCTCGACGCGTGATTCCACGAAATAGATTGTGCCATTTCCAAACACCCTTCCCACGCTGTTGAGTACGCAGACATATCCGTTGATAAATGGCGAATCTGCACTAGTTTAGATCGAACCATCGAATACGAGTTATCCAGTCTCACTACCAGGCTACGATTTGAATTGGACTTGAATCGTATAATCACCTCCACCCATTCGTCCGATGCTGATACAAGTAGAGGTTTTGTCAAATCTTGGCCATCGTGAGTACCAATAGAGAACAAAATATCTTGTGTTTGAACTCGCAACTGCGCTAGGAAGGTCCCATTGGGAGTAACAGATAATGGGAGCAGTTCAGATGAAGAGCGCCTACAACAATAACGCGTAGTTACAAACGAGTTAGAAAGACAATGAAGAAATAAAAAAATGGAGAAAGAGACGCACCCAATGGTAACATCTTGAAATGATTGTCCGTGGAGGATATACCGCGGTATACTGCAGTGTTCAAGATGTTTGATTGTGTCAGGATCCCCTTGAATCCATTTCACCATGCAACCATCACCTCCTTCAAACGATAGTTCATTACCAATAAATGGAGCCTCAGGAGCACACTGCTTGAGGTTGCGAGGAAATTGTGAGTGTTCTTCTTCATCACAATCGTCTGACGGATACGCATCTAGCAAAAATGTGACTCCATTCAGCGCACTTAGAAACGAGGCAATTTTCCGGGCAGCTTCATATTTATACAACAGAGCTCTACGCTCGTAAAACTTTTCCACCACGATCCTCCGCTTGGTCAGATTCTATCGCCATCACGAATGTACACACCATTAGCAGGGAAGGTGGAAATGTCTTAATTCATACCTCAAAAGCACGCTGGAGAATTCCCTTGTTCAAAGCTAGAAATAAAAATGAGCGCGAATGATTCCATCCTAGATACTGCAAGTTCGATGGAGGCTGTTCTGCTTTCACTTCCGCCACGATTCCCATGTCATCACGCAGCACGTGCTGCGTTTCCAATAAAAACTCATAAAACGGTGCTTCTGGCCACACATCCAGGAATTCTTCCTACATTCACAATTAACCCCAATAACATGAGCATCACTTGTGTCACAATTCATTCCGCACAATGCTGGTCCTACCTTGATACCATTGCACAAGACAGCTTCCAGCGCCAATATCAAGGGTCGAATTGCTCCTTCATACAGCGGACAGTCCGGTTTTGCCATGAAAATCGACACAATATCCATAACTGCCTGTTCAACATTTGCTGCCACCCGTTCGTTTTCTACTTTCCTCTCTTCATCTGTCATTGCTCGTTCCTTCGCTAAAGCCTTTGCCAAGTGTGGTAGTGGCAGTCCCGCTGCTGCTCTCCTCACTCTTCTCTGTGAGCGTGTCTGGGATTCTTGTACCGCTAATTCAGCTGCAGCAACCACACGATTTGACGTCACTAGGAGCCGATATTGCACGTGTTTGTGGCGTACCAACGAGTACGAATTGTCCCAACGCAAAGTGTAGACACGTTCCGGTTTGACACCATCAAATCTCCCCTCCATCGTCGATTCATTCATGTCAAATGGCGTCACTCCCATTGCATTTGCACCTGAATCCTTTTCCCCTTCCTCCACCGCTTTGAATCGACCAAAGTCTTGCACTACAGCGCCATTCTCCAGCAATTGGAAGCCCACATCGTACTCTTGGAGCAAAAACTGCCACACCAAACACTCCTGCAGCTCGTCTTTTTGCACTGCAATTGTAGGAACAGATATCGATATGTCCGCTTCACTTCCTCGTCGAATTTCCAGCGATACCCATGGAGACGCCTGCAATAAGAAGGAAGCGGCCGTTGACATGGATAACTAGTCTCCCTTTCTGACTTTTAGTCTTCGCGAAAGAAATTTTAGAATTTGAGCCAATGAACGGTGGTCTGTATTATCAGATACTAAAAGTAGCTGGTCGAAACATTCACAATGATTGGTATTCGCGACGAGCCATGTAGCGTTGATACGTCGTGGCACCAACAACACCCAGAGCAACTAGACCACCGGCAGTCAAGATGGACCATACGACGCTCGAGTTGTTGGTATTTGCTTCTTCCTTTCGCTCTACGATCGTCGCGTCATTCACCACTACATTCATAGACTTGGTAGTTTTGACGGTGGGAACGTTCACGGGGTGGTAGTTGCAAATGTCTTGCCACGGACCAGTGGATTGAATGTGGTTTTCGATGATTGCAGCGAACTCATTCAGTGGGCAGTTGAGCTCGCAGTTGTCGAGTTTGACTGGCGTGCGGGGGCTGAATGGAGACCATACGAAAAGCTGCACAAAGTGCTCGGGAGTCTCGCCACCTGTGCGGTGGAGCTCGAAGAACAACGTTGAGGCCGGGTGCAAAGGTGTTGAACCATTGTACTGCGGAAGACCCTCGAAGTTGAACTTCATGCCCATCATGAAGCCCAATCCGTGCATCAGCTCGCGGTGACCATGATATGACAGATACGTGGGGCTCTTGGGGTTCCGGTTCGGCGTAGCACCCTCACGCAAGTTCCGCACCAAGAGTTGTGGGAATCCTCCGATGGCCACTGTAATTTGCGTCGGTGTTGAGTAAAGACGCTCGATCAAATGCTGGAACGCAAGTTCGGACACGTCCTCCACGAGTTCGGGTGTTAGACCTGGCGTAGGGTCGAGGCCTTCGTCCTGATCGAAGAGAAACATATCGTTCACATCCTTGATTGCCGTGACAGGATCGTTCCCAGTGTAAAATTCATTACCACAGATGTCAGCGAGAGCTTCGAGCGTCTTCTTGTGCTGCTCAATGGCTGTCGCCGCTCGTCCTTGAGCGTACACTTTATTGTTCGCCGACATGACTGGCCAACAGGGTCCATTGGCCGTGAAGTCGTGCTCATTCTCAAATAGTTGCATGTACACTGGAATTGGTTGCATTGAGTATCCGTCGGGCCCTGTACCCTCTGGATACAACCCATAGCCCATCGAGACAGCACTTTGACCACATCGATTGGCAGCGTCGGCGCGGAAATATCCTTCGAAGTGCGGGTTGTCCTTGGGTCCATTGAACGTTGAGGACAGGAATTTCTTCTCCTTCACGTACACTTCACGGATGTGTTCGCCCACCTTCTCCATCTGCTGCATTCCACGTTCAGTGAGCTGCTCGAGTGGCACCATGTATGATCCAACATTGGGCAAGTTGTTGGGGCAGTGGGTCTTGACCGTCGGATTCGGTGCTCGACTGCCGTGTCGTGACAGCGAGATGAGCATCACCAGCTCGGAGTCATCAGTCGCTACCACTCCATTCGACTGGAACAGTGCCAACGAGGCAATCACAGCGAGGATGGCAGGAATCCGCATCTTAGGAAATCGTCTCGTTGATGGATCTACTTGGTCGTGGTCTTGCAAATTCGGGAATGAGCTTGTTCAACGCGTTGCATTGCCCAAGCAACGGAGGAAAAAGAACCCTTGAAACCACCAGACTCCATGCAACCGACACTTCAACGACAATAGTCTCACATGGCTACATTTGTTCGTGACCTTTCGTGCGCTTTCTTTTCCACCAATCATTTGCGTTGAAATTCAACGGATTCGTCACCAATACAATTGACATGGACGCGACTAGCGTGTACCCCAATGCAACGGCGGTGGTGATCGCCAATGGCCTTGGTGTGGGTCTAGCAGGCAACGACCCGGACCATGTGCCTCTGGAGCCGGATTTAATCAACGATTCACGTCGACGGTTCGCTCAGAATGGCAGTGCAGTGGACGCGAGCGGTGTCATGCGTCTGCTCGTGCGCAATACACTTGGCTATGCATTTCTACGGCCATACAATCGCAACAAGCTCAAGACGCATCAACAAGGGAGTAAAATGGCGAAGGAGATTGACTGGACCGCGGAAATCTCGTTCTATCGAGTCAACTACCGTCACTTTGTGCCACATCACCTGTTGATGGACTTTTTGGTGAATGAAAACCCGTACGTTGAGATGCTGCTGTCATTGTGCATTGTGAATGTGAGTAGACTTACGTGGTGGCGTTTGTAGACCACAGGAAGATGGACAACATCCGTCCAAATGGCAAGGCAATGCAATTGCAGGAGTTGACTGCGGACAGGATGGTCATGTAGTGTTTTATCCCACTGGGCACATTCTACAGCAAGCTTGCGCATGGTACAGTAAAGGAGAATCTGAAGGAGATCCAGCATGTTTGAGTACTGTCCTTGAGACAGGTACTCCGATCCGACAATTTACAGTGATGGGAAGCAAGGACGCTTATCATTCGACAAGTGCTGCCAAGATATATGCAGCAACACGTGGCACTACGAACTGCACAATTGTTGCAGCTCCAGCACGCGTTACACCAGACAATGTACACAAGATGCAGGCCAAGGCGAAAATCTCTTTTTCTGGAATGCTTAATCATATTGCTGGGAGCCCACATACAGAAGCAGAGTTAGCTTTGGTTACGGCGGATGGAATAATTCGCTGCTGGGATCCAGAAGGAGGCATTCAGGCCGTAAACAAAGACGCTAATATGCCGGATCGCTTTCGGCGTTGCGAATACTCCAGGTATGTGATCAGACACTTACTCAATGAGACTAGAAACCACCCCTGAACTAATGGTACAGTTTGTGCACAGCCATCCTCGGGTTCTTTGGGCAGCAAATCGCGTTACGTTATCTGCTATAGATCTTCGACAACCAGCGCGGGATGCAAGCAAGTTATTTGATGTAGCAGGAGTGGGTACTTATGTTACCATTTTTGACGTGAAGCGTAGAGCAAGGTACGGACACAAGTTTTACCACTCGAAACTCAATACTGATAGTGCCTGCTACAATTTACCTTATCTCAGCAACCCATTTCAATTTGTTGTGGGCACGGGTATCTCTGTTGAGCTTTTGGATAGTCGTATGGGAAGGCAGCCTTTAGTATCATGGGCTCAACCACAGAGCTATTCTGGCGAGAATGAGTTCTCATTCGGAGCAATTGATGCAGTGGATTTGTCAAGAAATGCCAGTGATTCACGAGGTACGCAAACTAACTCTATATCACGAGCTAACGTGAGCTTCTAACCTCTATGTGAATGAAGGATACATTATATCGAGCTCAAAGAGACCAAAAGTGACGACGCTGTTCCCGTTCGAGCGCAACCGCAAAAGAAAAAGAGGAAAAGTACTATCACTGATATCTCTGCGCTCTAGCGGAGACGATGATTACTCGGAGGTTTCATGTCCTCGTACCGAGCAGATTGTTGCTTCCGACGCAACATTGGATTTGCACATGGATGACGGCGGAGAATACACTCATTTAACGGGTATTTGCGCATTGCGCGACGGAAACACTACATCTGCGAGTATTTACCAGCTGAACAGCTTGGGAGATTTGTTTTCCCATCGAGTTTCATTCTGTCGTTCTCAGACGAAATCATACCACACTGCTATTCAGCCAGAGTACGTTCAATTCAATTCTATGTGGTCTTTGGTGGATCTAACTTGTTTGCAGTTTGCTATGTGGTGTAACAACACAGGACGATGCTACAGATGAATCGCTTCCAAGGACACTTCCAATACCGTTGGATGCTATTCTGCCTGAGCATAGCACTGAGTCAATGCAAATGTTTACTACATTCCCTATCAAAGTTCTACGTCGTCAGTTCCCTCGATTACCAAAGGATGAAGAGGAATCCCTCACAAGAGAAAATCACGAAGAGAAACACTCAGCAACCACCAACCATAGCTGGATCAAGAATGGGAACAAGGACACCAACTCAAACACAGGGATCATTCACAGATTTCGACCGCGAAGAGTAGAGGTGAACAATCGACTATCTGAAGAAGAAGGGGGATCCAACAAAAGAGAACGTCATGAAGAGAAAGAGAAACAATCAGCAGCCACCAACAATAGCGGGATCAAGAACGGGCACAAGGAAACCAACTCAAACTTAAGGATCGTCCACAGATTTCGACCACGAAGAGTAGAGGTGAACAATCGACTTTCTGACGAAGAAGAGGAATCCAACAAAAGAGAAAATCACGAAGAGAAAGAGAAACAATCAGCAGTCACCAACAATAGCTGGGTCAAGAACGGGCACAAGGAAACCAATTCAAACCTAAGGATCGTCCACAGATTTCGACCACGAAGAGTAGATGCGAACAGTGAATGCAAAAATGAACAAGGTCAAGCTACCGCCAGTACTAGCTTACAGACATCCGGTGATAGCGAAGGTGGCAAAGAAACAGTAGCGGGTTCTGGAGAAGGTCGTTCACAGAGTTTCGACAAGGATGAGCTTACCGAGAAGCTACTTGGTGTCTGTGATCCGTCAGCTTCACTCTTCCGGCTGCATCGTTACGTGATCGACAAGCTGAAAATTGAGCTCTCCTCGTCCGATTTGCTGCAGCTCCTTCGCTCAAGTAACGAATTCCGGATTCGAACAGTACGCCACGCACTTCCAACGAACACGATTCGTGTGCGCAATCCGTCATTGCCAGGAGCTGATGACGTTCACTACAAGAAAGATGACCCTCGTATAGCTATGTGCAAGTGTCGTCCTGGGTCGCCACACTTGCAACTTCCATGTAAATCATGGACGTGTGTTATTCCACACGCGGTTATCGTGTCCAGCGCTTCAGATGAGATCCATTTGGACGACACAGCTCCAACAACAGCCGCGACACAAGAAATGCCGCAAGATCTAGCTGACATCATCGTTGCAGCGCATGCAGTATACGATGACATGTCAATAGAAGACTGACTATGCATGACGTCGGACGGATCTCATTCATAGTTTCAACCTGGTTTCGCACACATGACGAAATGTCACCGGTTGATGAGAGACCGTCGGAAAGACAGAAATGTACAAACATTTTTTTTGTTAGACTAACTTTTTGTTCGTAGCAGTGCTGAGCAAACTTTGATGTACCGTATAGCGGCAATGCCTACAAATAGCCGGTATATTAAAATTTGGTAGGTACGAGTTTAACGCAGAAGTTTCCTGTGACACAGCCGACGTCAGACATCTAAATGTTCAGGAGTCAACATAGCAGATTGACCAATCAGATCTATTGTAGGTCACTTTAGATTGGCAAATTGAAGGTTGAACTACAAGTTCAACTGCAACGGCAATTTGCAATTGCCGAGCACTACTTGTTGCCAACTACTTAACTTAACGATAAATCTCACTTCTACTTTTGCCACTTACATCACATTGTAGCACTTGACGAGTCACATCATGCCTTGACTTGACAAACTTCCTTTGCCGGACCATCGAGCCTACCGAGAAATTCAAGCCGCGATGGAAGAGACCACCGTGCCCACAATTTTTGACGAGCTCATCGAAGCTCTGAACCGCCAACAAGCCAGCTTTCAAGCCCTAATGCAACACCAGTTTGCCGCCAACGAGGTGCGAATCGATGCCCTCGCCGCCAAGCCAACAGCGGCTCGAAAAAAACAACCGCCTACCTACGAAAGCAAGCTCACGGACGACCGAGAGCTGCGATTCTTCTCGATTGAGCTCTACAACACTGATTACCACCCCAGATGGTAGAGGAATCAGCCCAGTTTGTGACAATGATCTCCTGCCATCTGGGAGTGACACCCATGAATTGGTACCGTCAACTCTCAATGGAATGTGACACGACGGGACGGACCAAGTCATGGGGAGCGTTCAAAGGCGCCATACGCCGCCGGTTTTTACCGCTTGATCACGAGTACGTTCTCCGTGAACGTCTTTGGACTTGGAACCAGAAAGGCAATCGTCATGATTACATTGCTGAATTCCAGAACCTATTGATCCAGTGCACGCAACAAATTTCGCCCTGGAATTGCGTTTCTACTTTCAACAGGCATGAAAATGGCTACCTTCAATCATCACCGCGAGCACCACCCCCAAACGTTAGACGAAGCGATGGAGATCGCACTCCGCTTCGACCATGCTGGTCAACTTGCGGCTGCACCCAAGTCTGACTGGGAAACCAAGGCCACATACCATCGCTGTCGAAAGGCGGACAACATTGCACCCAACTGCCTCACGTTAGAGCCATAGCCTCCTCTTAAAGTGAGGTCGTGTGACACAGCCGACGTCAGACATCTAAATGTTCAGGAGTCAACATAGCAGATTGACCAATCAGATCTATTGTAGGTCACTTTAGATTGGCAAATTGAAGGTTGAACTACAAGTTCAACTGCAACGGCAATTTGCAATTGCCGAGCACTACTTGTTGCCAACTACGTAACCTAGCGATAAATCTCACTTCTACTTTTGCCACTTACATCACATTTCCGATCAACCACAACTCCACAAAAGTCACAGTGACCTCTGCTGTTACTCTAGCCATGTTGCGCCACAATATCTGTGAGTTTGTATACTGCGAAATGAGGAGAAGATGAAAGCTTATATCTCTTGGGAAGATGCTTATATTGGCTGTTAAGGTTGTGGTCGCTCACAGGCCAGCGTGCTCATCGTTTGAATGCGCCAGGGAGATGGCATATGACCACCTCACTTCAGAAACTGACGGCTTTTACTCAAAAACTATCTGTGTTTACCCGGAACATTTCAACTACTCTAAGCATGACTTGTGATACTAAGTCTGGTGCTGGTCTGGAGAAGTTTAAAGGCAAATTGTTGACGCACGTCAATCAGCTTGATCACGAGTATCAAACTAAGCTGTTTGAGAAGAGGCAGCCAGAAGCTGAAGTGCTTATGGATGACGTTTTGCGAAGCAACTCCGATAATACCCGTCTCCGACCACTGATATAGAATGAGCAAGAGGCGCTCACAATGAGGTAGGTTGGACAAAAAGGAGGAAGATCTCCAAACCCTGTTAAATCAGGTTCTCCTAAACTCTTCCTCTCAATCCTGCCTGGTGTAGTGTTCTGAATGGATCAATGTGAGATCAGTCGGCTACTTGAGAAAGACTTTGGCCAAGGCGATGCTGCCAGCTTTATTGAGCTCTTGGCGTGATCTGAGATCGTTCTTTGTCCAACTAAAGTACGAAAAGAACGAGATCAATTGAAACGCTAGAAAGCTACTAGGTCATGACATGGTCACGGGGTAATGGCTTTGCGCTGAAATGCTAAGCCAATTGCCAAGTGAATTTTGGGCTTCATCGATTTCGATGGAAAAGGAAGGCTTTACTGTGGATCAAGTAGAAAGGACATCGCGTAGGAATTTTGGTGAATAAATCGAAGAAAGGAGCGAGTCTAATGGATAAGACCCAAGCTGTAGCTACCAGCAATGTCCGAAAAAAACTGGGACAGAAGATAAAATCTGGTGGTAGTGAGGGTGTCAGAAGCTGCTTTAACTGTTTTGAGGCTGGACGGTTCAAACCGGATTACCCGACGAAGGCTGCTGACAGGGACCCAAACCGTCCAGGAGGACCAATTTTTAGGACGGATGTGTATACGGCTCCAGGCGGTAAAAAGGCAAAAATGACCAAACCCACCTCAATTAACACAATTAAGGCAGTGGTAAAGGAGGGAAAGCAGCACCGCAATGAGGATGGAGAGACCCAACTGGAGAGATGCGCAGCCGATGTCGTCATGGGTGATATTGAGAGTCTCGATCCTGCTCATCACGAGGGCTTCGCTGATAACAGCAACACTGCTCAAATCCCACCGCAAAACATGGAAGGGATTGAAGATGAGGTATGTAAAGAGAATGCTGCCTATTTGAGGGCTTTAAAGAGGGTGACCTTAACGGATGATATGTGGGTGATTGATACGTGTGCAGCCCGAGCTATGACTTGAGACAGAGCCTGGTTTCAAGGAAGCTTACAGTATATTAGCGGGCATACCTTCACATACCATTCCACGTAACACTCAGAAGGGATCAATAAAGCTTCACGTTTTGAATCCGCGAGGAAATTTAAGCGTGTTATAGTTAACGGATATTTCATATGGCCGTGAATGCGATAGTAATGTTTTGAGTGCATACTATTTGGCGAAGCAAGGATACGACACTTTGAGTCCATAATAGGAGAATCCCTGTTCGTTTTAGGGAAAGACCTCGGACTACTCTTTGCGGCAATAGCAAACGGTGAAGGTTACTACCTTCCAAGTGTAAACCCAATTAAGGCTAATGTCGTTAGTACTCAAAGTACTAAATATGGCGACATCCTTAATGGTGGCATTTAAAATTAGGGCATGTAGGAAAAGAACGCCTAATGAGGACTCTAAATAACCAGAAGATTGAGGGCCTACCACAAATCCCTTCTACTGAGCTTAAACGGTGGTCTTCTTCTGTAAGAACTGTGCTCACATGAAGGACAGATGAATGTCCTACCGAAACATGGAGGGAACGAAAGCAACTGAACCGCTGTATATAACATGGGTTTGACAGGGAAACTACGAGTAAAAGGTCTGTACGGCTCCTTTGATTATCAGTATGCTCTAGCGGTTGTGGATGACGCAACTGCCTATTAGTGGCATTTTGTCGTTAAATCCCTAAAAGAGGTTACTTGGAAATAAAAGACTTTTTAAAGAAACTGTCTGTCCAATTTCTATAAAGTTTGTAGGAAAAGGACATATGGAGGAACTGAATTCATAAATACAGATCCAGATTATGTGTTAACCTAGGGTTATACTTTCATAGTTCAAATGCTGAATCTCAATAAGGAAATGGCAGCGCAGAGGGCTCGCACCAGACCATGATGACCGGTGTCCGTTGCGCTCTTCAAGGAGCCAACATGACAGCGAAGTGGTGGTTTGAGGCGCTACTTTACATAGTAGATGTCACTAACCTCCCACCAATGGCTAGGTTAGGAATGGAGCCCCCTTATGAACCACTATATAAAAAAACACAGTGGCTTAGCACTTAGAATATGGGGTGAAACCTGTTATGCTTATATCTTAGAGTCAAAGAGAAAAGAATAGAGTATCAATGTTATGTACTGCAACATTAATTAAACCGTCAAGGTCAGTTTGAGAAACCCCGATTTATGAAGGGAGTCAAAGAACTTAAAATTTAAACAAGGGTGACTCGAATAAGGTACGGCACACCTCAAATAAAGTACCAAGCCTCAAATAAAGAATCTTGGATTTAAAGTTGTTTAAAATAGTAAAATGAAAGTTTCGGTTAAGCTACAAGTTCACGAAAAAAATTATTGGTAAAAGGCGCATATTATTCTAAGGGTCTGATTAAAGGTTGCTTTTAAGATTAAAACCACTGTTTTACGGCTCCCCTAGTCCTTGTTAAGGAAATCGGACATGTCCAGCCTTTCAGACCCTTACTCCACAGTACTTTTGTGATAGTGCGAGTGGGTTTGTCGTTCCCCCTCTTTTGTATTTCAAGGAAGAGTGTGAGCGACGACATTTTTGGCTTATATCAGATCCCTGGTGCTGTGGTAACAATCACAGAGAAGGTATTCATGACTGCGACGATCATTACTAGAAGATCGCAATTTTTTTCGGATGATATTCCTACTCCTATTAGGCGACCACTACTGCTTGTGCTCTTCCTGTTGGAACAACCAGCTTGTACTACAGTGCCAACTCCAAGGATGACGCTAGTAAGTACCTCCTCACTTGGCTGATTTAGCAAAGGCCTAACGACAATACACTTCACTTCCAAGCTTTCTTTCTTTCCAGCACTTCCCACATTTCATTGCCCATCGTGGACGGTGCTAAGCGGCTAGTTTGTATTCTCGTCTGGTTTCCACCTAATTGTCCTTACATACTACAACCTATGGGCGCCACAGTGTTCTCACCCTTCAAGACTACACTCAAAATTTACTCGACAAACTTCTGTCTACCACTGGAGAAGGAACTGTGGACAAGCGGACATGAGTAGGTGCAGCGTCATTAGCGTGGTATTACGACTGCTTGGGAAGCAACCTAGCAGCTGGGTTTGGTAGCTTAACTATGACGTGTGAGCTGCACGCAAAATTAGCAGAGTTCAAGCTCAACGGGCTTCCAGCATATCACAAAATGCGGCACGGCTCCAAGTCTCTGACGTTGTGTAGCAAGAAGTACCGGTCCTTCCAACTCGGGCTGTAAAGGAAAAAAGAAAGAAAACAGATGGCCACATTCGGACACGCCATGGTCATGAGCAGGAAAAGACACCCAGGGAGAAAGAAAGCGGATTTTATCACGAAAGCGGAATGTGTCGCAGCTTGTGGTAGTGGCAGTGACACATGCGAGATTTCACCGACCAAGAACTTGGGCGACTTTCGCCTAAGATCCCGAGGTTCATCGCAACAAACCTTATCCGGATAAACCACATGACTACCTCTCAAGAGATGATCGAGAAGCATGCCATAGTAAATTTGGCAAACGCACTTGCTGTTAGCACTGATGTGTTGTCTATTTGCTCGGATTGACGTGATTATCGGCTATGTGAATTGGTCGGTGGCTGGCCTAAATGGTAATAGCTTCAAAGCACCTGTCATTCTTCGTGGGAAAGCCACAGCAAATATTTCCACTGAGCACTTCCAAGCCAATTGGTCTCAAGGGCATGTCACCACCGCTAGAATTCAAGACAGAGGTGTGCAGCGCACATGGATCACGTTAGATATGTTGTCGACTGTGCATGGTTTTTAACTTTTTCGCTCTGGACTATTCAAAAGTATAATGTGTGAAAATCGGAAGTGCGTCATACATGCCTGCAATACGTGTTTACTTATCCAGCTATCTTGTTGAAGGAATTTGGAAGCTTCTGAAGGTGAGGACAAGTGAAGAAGATAGTGTTTGCCAATTCTCAGCCTGGGGTTGTGTAATTCACCAAGTGGTACTCCATCATGTCCTTACAGTCATTTTTGGTCATTGTGTTGCACCGTTCGTTGAACTTGACACTATCGTTTCGACTCCGCTTGGTCGCTATACCTTCATAATCCAAGCCACTTCTAATGTGGAGTAATGGCATATATTCATAGAAGCTCTTTACTGCTTCTTCAGCGCCATCCTCCTTCTTCCTGCTCTGTTGAAGCCACTGCGCGATTGTGAAGAATAGGACTTTGTAACCCTTCAAACGCACCTTAAAGCCTTCTCGTCGCTGATGTGATAGAATCTTCAAATCTGAACGGACAGGACCCATGATCATGACATACGAGGACCGATGCGGTTAGGGTTGAATGGGCACGGATTGCGCTCGAAGGAAGTGTATCAGTATATGGATATACTTCCAGATCGAGATCAACATGGGTAGAAAAACGAGATCGGCAAATGTATAGATCCACGTGTGGGGATCAAGTTTATCCAGCACTATACCCCCGACGACTGCGCGAGAAGTAACCGCGTTATCGTCAACAATCCTATCACAGTCCATATGGTTTCCCGATCGCCATCGGCATCCTCAAGTTACCGGAATAATACAACCCACTCCACCGACGGATGCCAAGCTCAGCAACCGCTGACGGTCGGTTTACCACCTCAGTTAGTCAGTATTCCGGAGTGCAGAGAGTGGACAGAACCGGTGGCCAGAAATTTCTGCCGAACCGCACTACCACATTAACTCACTAATCGGCCACGGATCAACACTGTAATGGGGTTACATGTGGGAAACACCAGATTGGGTACCGCCTGCAGAAGTGGATACACTTATGAGAGTATTCGTTTTGTGAATACTCTGGCATAAATGGTGTGGGCCATGTGATGACGCAGGACGCTTCATTACACTATTCCACCAACTCTATAGATACGCGACAGACTGGAGATTCGGGAAGCCGCGTGCCTTTACATCGAGCAGCGACGTTGCGCATCTCATCATCCGGGGGGGGGGCAGTTGTAATTGGCCGGGTTCTGGCATCGGTGTCGACCTTGACGCTGGCGCCGCTGGCACCTACTGGAATACACTTGGCTTCACTAGAAGGAGCGCCACACTAAACTCCCAGTGAAGAGGCAATATCACACTCCCACACGTCACACCACTGTCATGTACGTTGAATGGCTGTGGCCAATCAATAAGATAAACCAGGTTTTATGCAGGAAACCTATAGGTAATTAGTAATTCGTATTACAGGCCACATTGTCAAATCAACCAAAAATAAAAAACAATCTAACACTTACTCTAAACTGGCTTTTAAGCCCCTCAGATCAGGGACTTGTGAACCGCCGTTCTATACTCTTAATACACGCATCCTCGTCACTATTAATCCCTAATCTAGAACCTAAGCTAGAACCTAATCTACAGCTTATCTTGAGTCGTTTATAAGCTCCTAATCTTTAGTCTAACTAATTTTTAGTCGTTAATGAGCTCCTAATTAAGAGTACTCTTATTTATGATCTGTTAATCTGCGATATCTCTTAAGAGAGGAGGCACCTCGTGTCTCACACAGGTGGACGACCGTCATTCTAACACCACCACACTTGTCTTCATTATTGGATTAATGGACACCGCGAGTGTCTTTTACATCTTTGCGGCGAGGGAGAAAGAGGAGCTAGAAATGATTTGCTGTCTGTGTCGTTGCCCAATAGTGCATTTACATGATGTCGACACCAGGGTTCCTAGTGGGGGTTTTGGGGGTTGGGACATCCCGGGGTTACCCACCCACCCAACCCCAACGTGCAAACAGCGGGTATAGGGTTGGGTTAACAGAAAGCCCACCTACCCGTTTGTACAAATCGACCCAGCTGAAGATGCTGCATATTGAATGAATATATTGCCTATCTACCACTGCATCAACTTCATGTACTACTTGACCTACATGACTTGCAATCAGCTGAAGCGCGGGCTGCTGGGTGTTGGGCGTTCACGGCGAAGCTTACGTTGCCTCCCGCGTGTCGACTGGTAGAACAACACCGAGTCAATCGTCTCGCGCTCAAATGCGCGAATCGCCTGCCGGGGGATGTTCGCCACGAGCTCCCACGTGAGTTCGTGGTATCCTTCCCACTGAACCAAGTAGCACACCGCCGCGTTGATCCATCGCTTCGGCCAGAGTTTCTCGAGCGCATATTCATTCCGCGCCATTCCTTCTCGTCTAGCGGCAAACAGTTCACCTACGCGCCGTTTACGGCTACCAGAATAACCGGCGTCTTCTTCGTCACTACTGGCACTGCCCACATCCTCGCGCTGAAGCCGTTTTCGCCAAAACGAACCGTCCAGTCGCCTCATCCACGTCCTGACGCCGCGTGAGAGGTGACATTTGCGTTCTTGCCTCATTTTCTTAGAATGATCATTTTTGCCCTAAATTTAGTCGTAGGCGCCCATACATGTACCCAAATACCCAAATTCGACAACTCGCAGCTTTCAATACCGTCGTAGAGATTTAACTACACAGCCGAAGCAATGTTCGATCAATCGCTTTTAGTGATGTCATCTCAAGATACTTGGCCACCAACTTACTGGATTACATTTTCAAATGTAGCCATCATCGAAGCAGGAAAAAACCAATTCTGACCTCAAATTAGGTTGTTTATCCTAAAATAAAGTCGAAAAGGTAACTAATTCTGCTACAACATACTCATACACAAAATGGTGCTGCAGTTCTCCGGTTTGTCGTCGTCGTCCTGGTCAACGAGCCATATGATATCTTCCAGCTCAGTGTACAGCTCGAGATCTTCATCCTGGATGTTCCTTCCGTTGATGTAGATGCGTATCAGCTTTTAGACACGTTCTGGTAATAGTCAGTTCCGAAGCTTTGAGTGAATGAAGCCGTGAGCTGAAAAATTTCTCTCCGAAGCGGAGCTCCCTGATGTGCACCGAAACACTTGTGTGGCAATCTCTTGGAGGAGCGGAAAGTCCTTGAGAGAGCTCCAGAAGTCGTACACCATGAGTTTGCCGTTATTGAGGAGAGACCACGTTAGTGGAGACTTTCTCTCCGGCTCGGACGCGAAACGATGAAAGTACATCAATTCCAGGACAACTGTGTCCGCCTCCTCTTCATCACCGTCGTCCGCGTCATGCCACTACGTGACCAACCCTCCACATTTGATCGTGTATCCCAATCCATTTGCGCATCACAAAAGTGTGGATCGAGAAAATGACCGACCCCATAATCATCGCCGTAAACGAAGTCAAATCGCTCGCTAATCAATGTCTTCACGGTGTTTGCGTCCTTCACAGAAAGGCCACATTTCTCGACTGCCTTCGGCAATTCGAGGAACAGTTGGAAGATGGTGTACTATTCTTCTCGAACCATTTCAAAGGGTTCACCGAACACCTTCAGCCGTGCCGTTGCACGCTTCAACTTTGGCATGAAGTCCATCACCGTGACCACGGTAAATCAGGCGGTGAGGCTTCCGTTTCTTCTTCGACTTCGCCTCCAAAAATGTTCTCCCGGACCCCATTGTGAAAAGAACCCCCCCCCGCCTCCAGCACCGAGGTCAAACACGCCAGGATTGAACCCCATCTCGTATCACTGGGGACCGCCAGCACCTTCGGATTCAGCGATGTCAGCTTCGTGCGCAGCTTAAACCACAACTTGTGGTTGGCTATAAAGAAGCTGACAATGAGCTTGCAGCTCGAGATCAGTTCATCCAGCCACGTCTTCTTGGATACGCGCAGTGAGGAGATTCTGGAGCTGGCCAGAGATGGCATAAGCTACTTGCCAACCATCAACAAAAGGAAGGTAGCGTTAGGATGGATGGTGCTGGTGCTGCCCTGTTCCCCGTAGCTAAACGAATTAGGCTATGTGAATCGTAAATTGGCTCTTGAATTGCACAGGTGGGATAGGATTACAAAAACCCATGACCCAACCACCCCCAATTTTGCCTACCCACTCATCTCCCTTGGAAAACCCGGGTTTTCCAGAACCTGGTTGACACACATAATACGGCAATAATAATGTATTAAATCGCACATATTTCTGAAATCTACGTGTTCTTGCAACGTTTGAGTCTATAAATGTAAATACCTAAAAACGTTAGATAATGAACCGTAAGGTAGTCTTGGAAGAGGAAGAGTATGTTGAGGCGCTAGGCCAGATCATCGAGCGTGACTTCTTCCCAGACCTGTCCAAGCTTAAGAAGCAGAGTGAGGTGTGTCCTCCACCTATTTCAGTCGCGTATTTACCCCTAGAACCTTACGATATCGCTGTCTTATTGTGTATTTTGACATTTTCAGTTGCTACGAGATGAGGAAGAAAATTTGCCATGGACGGACACGACGCTGCGAGTTGCGTCAATGACTCGAGGCAACACGTCGGAGCGAAGTAATGCGAGTGACTCAGGATGGGACGAACCTACTCCAACATTGGAGCAATCGACTGGTAGTCCGTTGCAAGATGAAGATCATGCAGAAGATAAATCCCGAGCCTCTATGACGCTAAACCGCTTCGTGACAACGCATACCTCCGAGGATAACGAAGCGTTCAATGAGCTACAAGAAAAGACGGTGAAAGACCATGAGCGACGATATCATTGGGCTTTCGACGACAAGAAGGGCGATCCAAAGCTGCACCTGTTGACAAATGGGACGTGGATTTCGAAAGAGCAACGGCAGATTGCAGACAAAGCGTGTGCACCTAAAGGTTTGCTGTATTTTTTGATTGTTGTGAAACTTTTGGTTCACTAGAAGTGCGTGGTTTTAGGACCCAAAGATGACAGACCAAGTGCTCCTCAAACATGGAAATATCGTGCAAGAAATCCGCTGCTGTTTCCACCTGACCTAGAAACAACGCGAGAAATTTGTCAGGTACGTGTTAAAAGACCGGGGCGTCTCGATTCTTCTTCTTCAAGTACATCGCTGATCGTTTGATTTGTTTTAGGTTGAATCTGGTCCAAGAGCCCAACTCTTACTTGAGAACGGTTTTAAGCAACGATCAGGGAGGCCACCTAGAGCCAGCAAGAAGACCGTGTATGCTAACTCCAGATTTTCTTCAGAGAAAGTAAGTTTTGGAAAGCGTTTTGCATTTACCGTCCTTTCGTCAATGGATCTAACAAACCATTGTTACGGCTAAACTAAAACAACAGCTTGCTGAATCTGCCAGTGAAAGCCTATCGTCATCACGAAAAGAATATGCCTTGGTTCCGATGACGCCGCTCATTGCACCAGGTGTCCATGAAAGTCCACTGATGACTTGGGGAGATATTGAAGCGACACCGACAGTTCTAAGCTCTCGAACCACACCAGGTACGTATAATATAGCTCATATTATGAGTTTAGTCGAAGATGTGACTTGATGCGTTATTTTGATGCTATTCATATAGATCGTGTCCTGAATACGCCTAGTTTTGAGGTACAAGATATTTCGCGGAGAGAAAAGCTAGCCAATCGGTTGGAATCGGAAGCTGTAAGTCTCCTCGTTCTAAGCGATACTATTTGCATATTTCTAATAATTTGTTGGTGCTATCGTTTCAGCGTCATCGCACCTCTAACTCTCGGATGCTGGGGATCACGACTCCATCAAGAAAGCGACCAAAGACAGAAAAGTCTCCCGTGTCACGGTCTATTCGCGACCGCATATCCAGCGTTCGGTCTGCTCTTCGTACACCGCTAGGTTCAGATCCACAGTTACGAGCCAGCTATTCTACTCCTTCACGACCACCGCGTCCTTCGTCAAAGAAGCATAAGACACATGGTTGAGCTCTAAAATTGCCAAAGGAAGACCGCGTTGCGGATAAGGTTGGTCAGACCACTCTTTTAGATTTCTATGTATACGCCTTGGTATTACCTTCTTGGTCCTAACTGTTCAATACGACAGTTGACCACCCGCACAGATCCTGGACCTTGAAAGGAGATCGAGAACACCGACTCAATGACTATCAATACCGAGGTTTACAAAGCTGTCGTCGTGGGTGGAGGTCCTGCAGGGATTGGTGTGTTTGTACGAGCAGCACGATCGGGTTTATTACCTCGGTTGCTGAATCCGGAAGCACATGGTACCGCAAAGGATAATGAGCTCAGCACCCAACTAGGATTCAAACAATTGGGTGTCGCCGTTCTTCATGCTGGTGATGCCAAAACTTTTGGCGGGGGCAACTTAGGCGAATACATTATCAACTCAAACACATTTGCGTGCAGTCTGGTGGCTAGTGTTCTCGATGAGAAACCTGATCTAGATCCACCCGAGAGTATTAAAGGCACATTCCTGGAGAAAGCACGTGTTCATGAAAGTGCCAAACGTCTGGAAGAAATTGGAGCTGCACCCGGCAATCTTACGGAAATTGGTCTCTTTTTGCGTCACGTTGGAGCCTGCTTGATAAAGGAGATCGCCGACAAGGCACCAAATACCAGCAAAGTACTACTGAATACGGCAGCAACGCGTTTCGAGGCTCTGGCGAATGGTCTTGTTCGCGTGGAAGCTCAGTGTGGCGATGGTAGCGGCGACAAGATAATACTGCACGCTGAGCACCTTATCTTGGCCATGGGAGGCACTCAAGACCTGCCTTTGCTGGACAACCCCGCCTATCATTCAAAGCTGTTTTCATCGGATTCGTGTTTGAGGGAGGACGGATTCGCAAAACTCAAGGAACATCTTCTCGCGCAGCCGATAGGCGAACGGAAAGTATGCATTGTTGGCGGATCACACAGCTCATTTTCGGTGGCATGGCTACTTCTTAACAAGTTTGTGGATCCAAAAGCTAGCGCTACGAGGAAGGCTTTACTAAGCTCAAGCAGTCCCAAAAAACTTGCTTCACATGATCCCACAATTACGAAGGAGGAGAGTGAGACTGCGTTAGTTAGTCCACACCTTGCAAGTATTGGCGCACCAGTGTCGGCCACCGCGCCAGTTTCCCCTCTTACTATCACGAAATGCGAGACAAGTACTGTCAAAGTGAAGCGCACATCATTAACTGCTTCTAGCGGTGATATTTCGTCCCCAAAGTCGACGATTTTCAACCCGAAAGACATTATGATCCTGCATCGGTCTCCGATCCGCTGCTACTATGGCACGAAGAAAGAAGCTGAAGCTGATGGTGTAGATGCTAGTCGAGTTGATCGATCCGGGTGTGTGAATACTTTCACGGGGTTACGCGAGGATGCTAAGAAGCTTTTTAAGAATGTGATGTCGGGACGTGAGGTGCGTGTCAGACTTTTTCAAGTGAATCAGCAGGGTTCGCATATGCTCATCGACAAAGCGTACGCTACTGCTGGTGCAATTGTCTGGGGTGCCGGCTACAAGACGAATCTGCTTCCGGGCTTCGATGAGGCAGGGAATCCTCTCGTGTTTCGCCAAGACAATGGTGTCGTCAAGCTGGATAGCAAGGCACGGTTGCAATTACAGGGTCCTTTTAAAGGCAAATGCCCTAGCATTCTTGGTCTCGGCCTGGGATTCAGTCTGCGTTCAGCAGTGGATGAAATGGGAATGGAAACGCGTGTGGACGGCGTGACAGTCTACCACCGTCGAGGTGCGTTGTTAGCGTTAGAAGCACTCTTCGGGTCTGAGGTGTATGGTAGCAGCTCGAGCTTCGAGGAGATGGTGGAGAAGGTGAGTATGACGCTTTGGTGCATGGTAGACCTTGTATGTGTCTGACAGTTTTCTGAACCTTGTAGCAAGAGAAGAAGAAACGTGAGGCACAAGCCCTGAAGGCCGAGAAAGCTGAAAAGTGAGTTCTGTTTTCTTCCAGTGGTCTAGTACAAGTGCGGACTGATGAACCCGCAGGGGAATTGGATCTGCTTTGTTTTCTTTTCTGCGACTATAGAGCGCGGATCGAAGGTGAACTGACCCCGGTATCGCCATCAAGCAAGCGCATCGCCCGTAGCGGCAGCATTAGCGCCATGGCGCCGCACTCCCCGGCTAAATTGCTCTCACCGGTGCGTTCACCAGCACAGATGCAATGACGATTTCTAATCTCACTATGGCTTGCTAGACGGCACGCAATAGTCCCATTGTCCGACGAGGTCCGTCAAAACTCTCAGCTCCGGCAGACAAGAAGCCGCCCAAGAAAATGGACATGGCGCCAACCAACCCGCCAGTGAAGCTGCTGCTGCTCCGACGTCGTGCATCTGCAGACGCGGCAACCAAAGCCTCGAAGCTCTCTTCCGACGCAGCTGAAGCCCTGCCCAGTCCTAGCGAATAGCTCTACAGTAGAAGCTTTCCACCAATGCGTCTCTTCAACCCACGCAAATTTAGAAGTCGGAAAACTCAGGTCAAGTGCGGCACCGTTTCAGTCGGAATTCTCCGCTGAGCAAGCCACACTTGCTCTTCCGCCCGCTAGAGAGCGCTGACCATGGAGATCGCGATGCGTCGTCGAACCTTCTGCGGTAAGTCGCACCTGCATCGCCTCAAGACAGAGCGCTCAAGTCTGTCCAAGCTGGAGGACGTGCAACTGAAGCCGGCGCTGCTCAGTCCTCGAGTCACGAGACCCGTTTTCCTGCTGCAAGAAGGCACCATGGCCGAGCTCTTCCAGGAGCAACAACGCCCATCTCGCCGTCGCCCGCCGTCCTCTTCCTCATCGGTGTCGTCGTCGTCGTCGTCCACGTCAACGGCGTCATTGCGTCGACTGCTGGAAGAATCTGAGGAGCAACTTGCTCAAGCCCTCGCCCAAGCGGAAGAAGCCACAGGCGACGCAGCTCAGCTGGACGAACTCAACGCTCGAGTGGCTGCGTTTTCCGCAGCGTCGTCTTTACTCAGAGCAAGTATCTCGAGCAGTGCGCTACAAGGAAGTCCCGACTCTGAGAGAGAAGACTACGAGCTAGAACGAGCGGGTGTATCCTTGATGCGCACGTCTGCTCCTGCTGCAACTGGTGGCAACGTCGCGGCCATGGAAACAAACGACGGCTTTGACACGACCCGACGGCGCGAATGCCAGATCTGCTTCGATAAACTCGATGCACTTCAAGCTCACGTGTGTGTTACGTGCTGTGGATCTTTCTGTGCCAGCTGTACGCGCTGGTACATCGAGTACAAGGTACTGGAAGGTGAAGTCTCCCAGAAGAAGATGGTGTGTCCAGCACCACAGTGCACACGTCCTTTGTCCGAGGAGCTCATTGAAGCTTTGGTGTCCCCTGACACGTTCACCAAGTACAAGAAGTTCCTCAAGAACCAAAAGGTTGGTATCCGCTTCTGCCCGCGTGCTGGCTGTTGTGCAGTCTTGAATGAACCGCTCAATTCATCAGCGCGTCGAGTCAAGTGCCACGCATGCAAACAGGAGTCATGCATGCGCTGCGGTGGTGACTTCCACAAAGTCCCGACGTGTCGTCGTGTGGAGAAGCGTTTCGGTCATTGGAAAAAGCGGCACAACGTGCGAGCGTGTCCCAGCTGCAAAGCTGTGATCGAGAAGCAAGGTGGCTGCTCGCACATGAAATGTTTCCAGTGTGATCAAGAATTTTGCTGGTCATGCCTGCGTCCATGGGACAACCACGACGAAACGCTTTGTTTACCGCTGAGTTTTTTGCGCTCCAAGAGTCGCAAATATGGTTGCTGGGCGCCCATGCGATTCGTCACCAAGACAGCAATCGTAGGAGTAGCTGCCGTCGTGGCAGTCGCGGGTGCAGGACTTGCCGTCGTCGTGCTGCCACCGGTGTTAGGCTACCAGTATGCCAAGGACTCGTATCGACGTCACAAGTACGCGCGTGCGTCTTATCTCCGCGTGATGCATGGAGACGCTTACCTTCACTAGTTATCGTTGCAGATCAACTTCAAGACTGAGTCCCGTGCGTGATTGTGTCGTCCAGATCCGTCTTCAAGTGCTCTCAACCTCTGATTCCACGCATCGTCCTTTGTAGTCTCTACATGATGTTGCCTAAGTTAATCAATACACTTCTCTTCATCTCAAAGCCAAGACATCATGGGACGAAACAAAGCAGCCATTCAAGCATTTAATTCTCCGCCAAACAAGAGAACTCCATCTTCTCCATTGACGCGATGTGAAAGCTGGGCTGCTCACCGTCCTTAACTGCTATCGACAACAGACGCTTACGCCTTCTTGAAAGCCTCCGCGATCGTCTTGATCGAGTCGATGTTCACGCGCTCACCACGCTCGCCGTTGGTCCACTTGAAGCCGGCAAACTCGACGTTCGAACGCGCCTCCACCGTGCTCTTGACGGGCTCCTTAAGAGCCGAACGCAGCACACCTGCCGACTTGTTCACGTACTGCAGATACGACACGCCTGCCATGCGCCACAACGACGTTCCCTTGCTGGCCATTGTCTCGAATGTCTTGGGTCTACTAAAGAGAGGATCGTTATGAGGGGCAGTGCACAGCCACAGGTAGCGACACGATTCAATTTTGAATCGAGACGCAAATGCCCTGTCAACATGTATGTACCCATTTCAATATCAGATTTCGCAGGACCAATGGAACTGCAATAGGCTATAATACATTGTTGGAATGCAGTTATAGAGGTATTCCCTGTCAACATTTATGTACCCATCACAATATCAAATTTAGCAGGACGAAAGGAACTGCAATAGTCTATAATTGTATTGGAATATTTAGTAGTAGAGGTGTCAGAATTGTCCAATCAAAAAAGAGTGACACCTTTTCTCGAACAATAACGCAACAGTTTCAATGCATTTCCTATTTAAACCGCCAGTCGACCTTCGATAAATCGGATCCTCTTTCTGATTGGCTAATCAGATTTTGTTGATTTTTGGACAGAAAAGGGACCTTTTTCGTCTCTCGTTCTCAGTATCTTTAACAAGAACAACATGAAGAAGCTCCTTCTTCTTCATTTCTTCATTCCGTCGATTTAACAATGAGTGCAGACAAGTTGTCCATGAACATCATAGTGGACCTCCCATCTCAGTCTCCTCCATTATCAGGAGCAGAAGATGAGCAGGAACCTGACACCATGAATCTCGACGATGAGAACCTTGACGACGAGGAGCGTGCAATTCAGCAACTCCTGAGCGTCACGCCGACAGAAGCAGGAGACCGTGTGGCCAACAGCCTCCTCGTAACATGGCCAATGACAACTAATAGAGATGAAATGCCTCGTGGTCCTGTTTATACCTCATCCAGCTGGATGAGGCCGCTGGGAACGTCCTGCCAATACTAAATCCAAGGTGGACCCCTGGAAGTCCAAGTTGGACAGCAAAGGGGTTCACGGCTACGTCACGGGTGTTCAAATGGGGTCAAACGGACCATGGGGTTCGTCGATATAACGACTTGCACTCTGAGCGAGAGTGCAAGCCGTTTACCTCCAAAAAATGATTTTCTGTGGTGGTGCAGTGGGAATGCGTGATGACGACGATGGTATGCTTCGCCGCCGTATGGACAGTAGGCTTCGCGAAAAATTTGTTCAACGAGTGTGTTCGAGATCGGGCTATAGCACAAGAGGGCCAGAAACCGCGCTACGCTTCGTACGAGAGTGGGAGGCACGCGTGACAGTGCGAGAGCATTTCAGATCCGATGCGGAACGCCAAGATGCAATGAGGCAGAGTGTGGATGCGATGCGTGTTGCTATGGAGTTACTCATGATTGAAGAGGGCGAAACGCAACAACTTCTGAGAGAAATGTCCGGTAATATTCAGTGCTTGGTGCGCTTATTTGTGCGCTCGAACCGCTGAGGAGCACTCGTTAGTAAGATTTCAACCTGCTCGAAATATATAAACGGTACTGAATCGTTGAGTAAACCGCTGCTACTTGCGAAATCCCACTGATAACCTTCGCGTCGAAGAAACCTTAGCTGCTGCTTTACAATCTTCTCCACTATGCCCCGACACGTAGAGATTCTTTATGGTTGGGGCGACGCAAAGTGTTAATCCACCAAGCTTCGAGTCGTACAACCTGTAGCAGGCACGACTTCACTCTAATTTCTAACTGTTGCTGGTGAACTTGGTTTCGAATACGGAGATAATTTGCTTATAAACCTTTCACCGTGCGTAGTGGTGAATTGCAATATCGTGACGATTTCCAACCTCGAACCAGTCGGCGCATCGCTCGTGCACTTAAGTCTGAGCAACCAGACATTACCGGATTTGCGAGAAGAGGGAGTGTTCACCTCTTCCATACTGAAATTAAGTATAAATGTAGCCATGCTTCAGAAATTTGGTTCGAAAATTAATATAGGCGATCCTAGCATAGTCACGCGAATATCTAAAAATCCCGGCTAGCGCATGACTGTAACGATTCGAGTCTCCAAAGTAAGACTATGATACGCTATCTGCCGTAAGTCTATTATTGCTGTAGCTATCGGAGCCTAACGGGCTGGTCGGTCGTTTCGTTCAAATCTGGACGCATAGTGGTACAGACCTGATTCTATACTTTAATCAAGTAACATTTTCTAAAACTTTCCTAAGTGGATATCAATCGATGGTGAATGACATCCGTCCCGCAAACTTTACTCAAATTCTAAAAATTGAAGCTTAAGGTCGAATCCATGTTTAATTGGCTTGAAAATTGGCAAGTAGAGCTTTCCAACGATATGCAGCAGTGCGATAGGGTGTAAATATCCGATTCAACCGGAATTAGAGAAAATTCCCGACCCACCGATCTTCCACCCAGTTTTGGCCTCTTCTCACAGGCACGGCCTGTTAAGAAGAACAACATCAAGAAACTCCTATTCAATTTTGAATCGAGACGCAATTCCACATAAACAAGCCAGTTGCTATTTTGTAACGGGGTTACATGAAGGGGTACCCTAGAAAGGGTACCGCCTTTAGAAGTAGATATACTTCTGTGGGTATTTGTTTTAATACTCTGTTGTGAGTGGTGTGGGCCACACTACAGGTGTGGGCCACACTACTGTCACGTAGTTCTGGTGGCTGAGGGCCAACCAATAGCATTTGACCTAACTTTTATATGCATAATTAGGATAAAGTATAGTTAATTAGGAGTTTGTATTACAGGCCAAATGGACCTAATTAACTATAAATAAATCAGTCTTAAATCTACGCTAAACTGGCTATTAAGTCTCCCCAGACCAGGGACTAGTGAACTGCCGTTCACTTAGAGTTTGTATACTCTTAATAGCACGCTTCCTCAAGCAAGGTGCTCGTGTGACCCCGTCACATATTTGGTCCTACATCGAGTTGTTTTTTAGGAGGTTAAAAGTGAAAGTAGGGTATTTAACGATTAAAAACGAAAAAAGAAGCAGTTAAAAACGATATAAAGCACCGAATTGACCGACAAATGCTACAATCATTTTAGAAAGACGATTCAGTATTTACACGCTGGTCTTAGGAAGGAGTGCAGCACTTTTGGTGCCCGCTGCACGATCAGAAGGGACTGTAGCATACGCTACGAGGGATCGTGCATGCTGTCTATAAAGCTTTGAGTTCAACAAGTGTCAGAATCGGTCTTGGCCGCCGCAAAGCCTCATACTGAACATCAACACGTTGCAAGGTGGACAATTTAGCGGTGGCAACAGGTCGAGAGTCTGGATTGTAACGGAAGTGAGCGGACGAGCGTTGGATGTAAATCTCTTCGGTGACTTAAACTAGTCGAATAGAGCAGTTACGTTGCGCTATGCGTAAGCGTAGCAAGGTAGGCGGTGGTCTCGCATTGTTCTCTAAGAAGTCAACCGCTATGTCAGTAATCAGCGTAAGTACCAAATATGTAGCACAAGACAATGTCGACGTGTCGGGACTAAACGAGATGTTATGTTGATAGATATTAGTAAACAGCGCTGACGTGAAGAGTAGGCCTTGTTAATCTCAAGATATGGATTTGTCAAGGAGAACAAGAGCAATTGACTTCGTTCGTTATGCAGATGTCAACACGGTCGTTTCGATGTCAGGGATTTCGGAAGCGGTTAACGTCATCATAGTGCTGGGTGCGACGGGTAAAATATTCTTGCAGGCGACTATCGGTGTGGTGTACAGCCAAGACCAGAGGCAAGTTGGGAGTTTTGGCGGTGGCGTGCGAGCTGAGTCACTTTAGTTTGTACGGCGGATTTTTGACGGAGAGCGAAACTCTGCTGTGTTTGATTTACGCTTTATCTGGGCAGCAAATGACGTCCATTTATTTTTCGTTGTGGCTGGTGCTTCCAAGCACATTCGAATATGAGGGTATAAATGGTGACTGGGTTGAGCATTCGTAAAAAGCTCATGACAGTGACAGCAGGCCACGTCTGGGAGCGGCTTAGACGGCAAGATTTTGGGGACAATGACAGTAAACTCTATCCATATAGGATCATATTTACGGCCCATTGCATCTGAATGTAGAAGTGTTTAGGAGGCTTGAGACTTGAGCACCTTGAGGAAGTTTGGGTTGTGACTCCAAGACAGCACAAAGGTCCTAGTGGCAGTAGGTACATGCTGAAGCATCTAATGTCGTCGAGGTCTACGACACACTAAACACAGTGCTTCAAGCACATCGAGGGGGTATATATGATGTAGACTTATGGTGGAGAACATGAAGACGAAAATTTGAAGCGCGGTCTACGTTGTGGATCGCTACAGCCCTTAAATGCACCCAGCACAAAGTTCGTAGAAATTACGAAAGTAGCTTGACATTCTTCAGAAAAGTACTTAACTGTTATTAACATTATTAGGTTAAATACGTTAAAAGCTAAAAATCTGTTTATAGCTTTATAACAACCCTAGTCCTACATTGTGTAGGACTACACAAATACCAGCTCCTCAGATCTGATACTGTTAAATCCGTTCGGGTGGTGACGACGAGCTCACTTCGAAAGATGGTCGTTTCGATAGACTTTCATCGGATTGGTCCGGTAAAACCCAACAAGAAGCATACTTGAAATGCAGGATGCAAGGAATAGTACTGCAGAAATAGTATTCAAGAAAAGTAGTATGCGGATCCGATTACAGTTGAGTTATTATGGAGTTAAGTGTGACCTTTGTCGTTTTTGCTTACGCAGTATGGAGACGACGGAATGCCAAGACAGTTGACCACAGCGTCGTTTGCGACCTGTGTACGTCACTTTGGGTACCGCGATTGAGTCCGCACACACGTGGTAGATATTAACGGCCTCACCAATGTCAATACCTCGCGTGTTGAGATTTAGCTGTCGCGCTCTGTCTTCAATGAGCTCCATCAAAAAGCGCAGGTCGGACAGCCGATTCTTGTGTTTTTCACTAAGATCGTCCGGTTGAAGTCTTCGATACGGTGGGAAGCCCTTATCAGCGGCCCCGTACACCCATTTTACCCAAGCATCGAGCGGACCACTCTCCGGTAGGGTAACACTGTCGGGGAAAATACTTAAGCGTCCATTCCGTGGTCTAACGGGTCGAATCGGGCGCAGCCTTGGAAGATCTCCAATCTCTTGTGTCTCCATTGCAAACGAACTTTCCACGTCAGTGTGAATATTGGTCGTGTCTACTGCAGTAGAGATATGGTGAGTTGCCAAGAGAGTCTTAATATCCCGAAATTCTGCAAAAACCTCTGTCATGATGGACGGGTCGGGCGGGTTTCTCGTCGTTGTTAACTGAGAGTTCATTGTCGGTGTCCCCGTATCGGTCGCCGGTGGGACAATGAAGATGTCGTGTTGAGGAGCCGGTCGTGTGTAATTGAGTGTTTTCATCTCCACCTTCATTGCATCCACTTCCGTCTTTAATGACTTGACTTCGTCTCTAAGAGAGAGCAAACTTCGCTGCAGGGTAGCATGAGGTGGAATACCTGTGAGCGTGATCTCCGGATTATTGTAAGATGCCAAGCAATTTCGTCGCTAGCTTGCGTAGCATGGTGGGCGTAGTGAAGAGTATGGACTTCAACACTGGGTGATTTTCTGGTAGTTTAGATTTTAGATAGTCCGAATGATAGACAATAGACGCAAGTGAAAACGTACTGATTGTACGTGCACAGGTAGGTATCCCAGGAAAACACACTGATTGCGCCTCGTCAACAACATTTTGAAAAGGGACAAAGTGAGGGGGAGGAGTTGCAAACTCTGGTTCCATTACTGGCAGCCCGCTCAGCATACGCCCCACATATGTATCGCCAGCATCAACATGCTTCAGATAGCAATTTTGAACAGCACCTATCGACCAACCTGCTCGAATGTGAACGGCAATTGCCGATGGTGCAGCTGTCGTACCACAAGCTGCGTAGGATGAAGCACCCTTCCTGAAGGAATGGGTTCCGAGAGTGACTCGATCTTTAATCTCTTCTCGAAGCTCAGGTAGATTTAAGGCGCGTGATAGAATCCTACGGAACCGTTCATTTTGTGCGTCTCCAGGAAACAATTGATGTTCATCAACGAAATTATCGTTGCACAACCAAAACATACCCAGCGCTAGAATTGGACACAATTCCGGTTGCAGCGGATTCGCATATACGTGACGGGGTTCACGACCATGTGTTCCAAACTGGTCTGCTTTTGTTTGAGCGAAATAAACCCGTAGCGCATCTTCCCCCCACTCAAGATGAGATAGCCGCACTGCCGCAGTACTTGAAGCACGAGCCATAAGGTTCCATGTAAACAGCATGAATGTCCTAGCAAAAACCATGTCACGGGTCGGTGCCGAAATCATCATGTTTGCCAGACGCTGATACAATCGAAAAGAAATCGGTGCCCTTCTTGACATTGGCTTCTCAATTCCATCGCCATGCTCGTTCACAAGTGTTCGCTTCAGACCGCTAAAGTATTTTGCGATGCTGCTGGCAAACAGTGGGGACACTTCCCAGTTGTAGATTCCACAGAGGTAGCTAAAAGCGGATCGATGTTTAACGTACGTCGTGTAAGCAAGACGTAAGCCATCCTTTTCTCTCCCCAGTGATTCCACCCACGACAGGAAGTCGTCTGGCTCAAGTTTAGTGAAATCGAGAGGTGGGAATTTGGGGGCGAAATCTAGTACCGCAAGTATCAATTTTCGTGTCGGTACCATCTTCTCGTCGAGTAGTACTGCCGTCCGGAACGTCATACAAATGAGATGCTGTTTGTTGCTGTTTTGGAGCCCCCCCCCCAATTTTGGCTCTTCTTACAGGCACGGCCTGTTAAAAAAACGAAAAAAGTATTAGTTAAAAACGATATAAAGCACCGAATTGACCGACAAATGCTACAATCATTTTAGAAAGACGATTCAGTATTTACACGCTGGTCTTAGGAAGGAGTGCAGCACTTTTGGTGCCCGCTGCACGATCAGAAGGGACTGTAGCATACGCTACGAGGGATCGTGCATGCTGTCTATAAAGCTTTGAGTTCAACAAGTGTCAGAATCGGTCTTGGCCGCCGCAAAGCCTCATACTGAGCATCAACACGTTGCAAGGTGGACAATTTAGCGGTGGCAACAGGTCGAGAGTCTGGATTGTAACGGAAGTGAGCGGACGAGCGTTGGATGTAAATCTCTTCGGTGACTTAAACTAGTCGAATAGAGCAGTTACGTTGCGCTATGCGTAAGCGTAGCAAGGTAGGCGGTGGTCTCGCATTGTTCTCTAAGAAGTCAACCGCTATGTCAGTAATCAGCGTAAGTACCAAATATGTAGCACAAGACAATGTCGACGTGTCGGGACTAAACGAGATGTTATGTTGATAGATATTAGTAAACAGCGCTGACGTGAAGAGTAGGCCTTGTTAATCTCAAGATATGGATTTGTCAAGGAGAACAAGAGCAATTGACTTCGTTCGTTATGCAGATGTCAACACGGTCGTTTCGATGTCAGGGATTTCGGAAGCGGTTAACGTCATCATAGTGCTGGGTGCGACGGGTAAAATATTCTTGCAGGCGACTATCGGTGTGGTGTACAGCCAAGACCAGAGGCAAGTTGGGAGTTTTGGCGGTGGCGTGCGAGCTGAGTCACTTTAGTTTGTACGGCGGATTTTTGACGGAGAGCGAAACTCTGCTGTGTTTGATTTACGCTTTATCTGGGCAGCAAATGACGTCCATTTATTTTTCGTTGTGGCTGGTGCTTCCAAGCACATTCGAATATGAGGGTATAAATGGTGACTGGGTTGAGCATTCGTAAAAAGCTCATGACAGTGACAGCAGGCCACGTCTGGGTGCGGCTTAGACGGCAAGATTTTGGGGACAATGACAGTAAACTCTATCCATATAGGATCATATTTACGGCCCATTGCATCTGAATGTAGAAGTGTTTAGGAGGCTTGAGACTTGAGCACCTTGAGGAAGTTTGGGTTGTGACTCCAAGACAGCACAAAGGTCCTAGTGGCAGTAGGTACATGCTGAAGCATCTAATGTCGTCGAGGTCTACGACACACTAAACACAGTGCTTCAAGCACATCGAGGGGGTATATATGATGTAGACTTATGGTGGAGAACATGAAGACGAAAATTTGAAGCGCGGTCTACGTTGTGGATCGCTACAGCCCTTAAATGCACCCAGCACAAAGTTCGTAGAAATTACGAAAGTAGCTTGACATTCTTCAGAAAAGTACTTAACTGTTATTAACATTATTAGGTTAAATACGTTAAAAGCTAAAAATCTGTTTATGGCTTTATAACAACCCTAGTCCTACATTGTGTAGGACTACACAAATACCAGCTCCTCAGATCTGATACTGTTAAACCGTTCGGGTGGTGACGACGAGCTCACTTCGAAAGATGGTGTCGCCTGCTAGCGCTGGATTGAGTCTGCTGCTTGTAGCGGTGGGCGTACTGCTCTATCTGCAGACGCATCCTCGCATTCAGCCCAGTGATGCAGCAACGACCAAGCGCAAGACTACAAATACCCAACGCAAGCAGCAAGAGAATGACAAACCCAAGAAGCCCAAGGCCATGACTGTGCGCATCCTGTACGGCACGCAGACTGGTGCATCCAAGACAATGGCAGAGACGCTGGAGAAGACGCTGTTTGCATTGAATATCGCAGGTTTCCACTTCCAGACCAGTGTCGTGAACATGAAGGACTACGACCAGGACAATCTGGAGCAAGAAGCCATTGTGGTAGCCATTCTGTCCACTTGGACGCATGGCCAGCCACCGGAGGACGCCAAGGTATTCTGCAGCTGGATCACAGACATGACGCAGGACTTTCGAGTGTCCAAGAACTGGCTTAATAACGTGCAACACGCGGTCTTTGGACTGGGCAATGCAGAGTATGATGAAGACTACGGTACTGCTGCCAAGAACTTGGACAATAATTTGTCAGATCTCGGCTCTCCGTCCCTTGTGGCCTTGGGTCTGGGTGATGACAATGTGGACCAGTTTAAGCAGTTCGATGTCTGGATGGACAACTTGGTTGCAGCCATGTGTGAGTACAGCTCGGAGAAGACCGTTGCTGCGTTGAAGAAGAGTGTTAGTCCTGTAAAAGGCAAGGCTGGAAAGAAAGAGTGGCTGTCGCAGAAGGAATTTCGCCGTCAGAAGAGAGCCAAGAAGGCTGAAGCAGCTGCGGCGAACGGAGAGACGGTGGAGCTTAATGAAGAGGATATGATGAACGAGCAGTTCTTGGTGGATGATTTCTCTGACGATGAAGAGCAGAACCAGCAGAAGGCAAATGATGACAGCGGTATGGTGGATGTAGAAGACATTGGAAAGTCGATGAAGGAGTCCGAAGCTGCGAGCAAGTCCCGTGAGATGGTTACCCCAATGCAGCGTAAGGCGTTGACCAAGGAAGGATACAAGATTATCGGTACACATAGTGCTGTGAAGCTTTGCCGTTGGACGAAGCACCAGCTACGTGGCCGTGGAGGGTGCTACAAGCACGCATTCTACGGAATTACGAGCTATCAGTGCATGGAGACGACACCTAGTCTGGCTTGTGCTAACAAGTGTGTCTTCTGCTGGCGTCACCACAAAAACCCGGTCGGTCGTGTATGGCGCTGGAAGACCGATGACGCTGAGACGCTTGTTAAGGGCTCCATTGAGCGTCACCAGAGCATGATCAAGGAGCTGAAAGGACTTCCTGGACTGATTCCTGCGCGATGGGATGAGGCCTTCACGGTGCGCCACTGCGCGTTGTCACTTGTGGGCGAAGCTATTATGTACCCGCAGATTAATGAGTTCTGCAAGCAGCTCCACAACCGTCACATCTCCTCCTTCCTAGTTACCAACGCCCAGTTCCCTGAGAAGATCGCGGCCCTTGATCCGATCACACAGCTTTACGTTAGTGTTGATGCCGCCACCAAGGAGTCACTGCGTGCTGTTGACCGTCCTCTATTCAAGGATTTCTGGGAGCGTTTCCTTGCCTGTCTAGAAGAGCTGAAACACAAGGGCCAACGTACGGTGTACCGTTTGACGCTGGTCAAGTCCTACAACATGGAGGAGCTGGATAACTACGCGGAGCTTATCAACATCGGCCAACCTGACTTCATCGAAGTGAAGGCTGTGACGTACTGTGGTAAGTCGGACGGCTCTGATTTGACTATGAAGAATGTGCCTTGGCATGAGGAAGTACGCGGCTTCTGCTCAGCACTGTGTGACCGTGTGAGCGGCGATTATGCGTTGGCATCAGAGCACGCTCACTCGAACTGCGTGCTGATTGCAAAGAAGAAATTCTGCCACGACGGTGTGTGGCACACTTGGATCGACTACGAGCGCTTCCACGAGCTCGTTGCTAAGTACTACGAGGATGGCACGCCGTTCACAGCCGACGATTACACCGCTCCCACTCCGCACTGGGCAGTATACGACTCCAAAGAGCAGGGCTTTGATCCCGTTGAAACTCGCTTCCGTCGTACGAAGGATGGCAAGGTTGTTGAGTTTGCGTACCAATCTACTGAGTCGGGATGTGGCTAAACCATCAAGTGAGTTAGACTGAATGAATTGGCTGCCCAACTACGATTGCATTTCATCTTTGTTTATTCGTGCTGTATCATGATGGTTGTGACTACGACGAAAGTGATCTAAAGACGAATTGGCACTCGAGCACCCCATCCTCTGGGCAATCTGTGCAGTGGAGCGCGTTGTAGATATTGGAACGACCGAACTTGGCACGAATGCTGTCTGGCCGCAGGGCTTTGGCAACCTGGACATCAAAAGGTCCGCACAACTCGCGGAATCGGCGTACTACGTCTTCACCACGAACTTCGAGAGCTAGGCACGGCGACGAGCACATGTACTTGAGCAACTCCTGTGTTGAAGCAAGAACGATTTGTCAGTAGATGCCGAATGTCATCGACGAAATCGATAGGGACACGTACGTGATACTGTCGAACAACACCTTTGTAGATCTGGAAGAGCTCATCGGCTTCGTTCATCTGCAAGTGTACAAGCTTCATTGCAGATATTTCAAACCCCGCTGCAACGATCGCATCCAGAATCTCGCCTGCACGAGCCTCTCGAAGAATTCGCGGACGGATAAGGCACAAAGTGCAATTATCCAGAACAGCAGTGGTCTGGAAGGCATCGGTCAGGGACACTCTGGGGCTAAAAGCTTCTAACCCAGTGTTCGCACTTAGAACTGTGTCAGCTACTCCTGCAGAGACCAACTCTGCCTCTACAGCCTGGATCGCTTTGGGAGTTGTAATTCTCACTTCCAGTAACACTGACACATCATCGAGTAGAGACTGTTGTTGGTTGCAGTCGGTGATAGCTCCCATTGTCTCGAGCGCCGCGAGATGCGACTTTTGCAAGTGCACCATTCGGAGATCGCGTACAGGTAAGCCACTCTTCTCGATAATTTGCACAATACGACCCATCTGCGAGTACCCGTTTGGTGTAATGACGAAGACAACTTTGTCTTCACGCTTCTGAAGCATCTGCTTCGTGAACTCATTAGCAGGTTCCATGATTGTGAGCTGTCGAGAATACCTTCATCACAAAAAAGAAAACAAATAACACCGTAAGTCATGACAAAGCAACAGTTTAGTGTGTGCCGTACACGGTGATAGAACCTCCGACGTAAAGATTGTCGAGGTTAACTGTGGGGATCTGGATACGCTTCAAGAAGATTTTTCTCGTCTTTCGCTCCACCTACAAGAGCAGCACGCATTATACCTATCAATTTTTAAAAGAGCATAACTACGAATTTTCACGTACCAGCTCGACGGTGTTGTCTCCATGGTAGTGCATGATATAGCCCTTCTTCAGACCTGACTGCGGGTCATACCATTCCAAGAAAAATGCAAGCTTTTCCTCTTCATTCATGCTTCGTTAACAACCCAAGGGTAAATGGCACAAACTAACGCCTGGAAACGACTATTTGCGTTGGGCATAACGTCCACAACGCCTGTCAAGCAGCGATCTTCCAGAATCCACATGAACAGACACTAGCACCATTCACTTTTCGTTTGTCGAGATCCCAAGAATTGAGGAATTCATTGTCAAGTGGTTATCAACTCGAGCACGAATTTGAATAATGAGGTAATGAGATGCAACCATGAATTGAGTTGCGATGCTAATGCTAACGTTGCTTTAGTGACGTGTTTGGAGCGCAGTATTTGGTGCTACCTATTGAGGCAGAGCAAATTGTGGAGCGGCTGAAGGAGCAAACGCCTGAGCAGATTGGACGGTCAACTCAATGGCTCGAGCATCACCATGCCATGGAAAAATTAAACTTGCAGGCTCATCAATCTGCGCAACGCAAGCAAGATAATTTCGTGGTGGAGAGTTTGCTCACGTTCGACAAGTTCCCGACTGTTATCAGCAATTTGTTGTCACTGGAACTTTGGAAGGCAAATGTGTTGCCATTGCTACACTGTCAAGACAAGGATGCTGCGTCATTGCGGCTGTATTTTGTCGTGTATCATGAGGCAACGTTGACAAACTTGTTGGAAGTTGCGTTCTACCATGAGCATATTGTGGAGAGTCTGACGGACGATCTACTGCTGGAGCTTGTTGACTATTGCATGCGAAAGCTTTCGTGGCTAGTTGGTCTTCCTCGCGAACGCATTGCAACGGCTACGAGCTTTCACAAAACGGGATCGGAACTGGTACAAATGATGCAAGCCCAAAGTCCTCGTGAAGAGCTTGACCGTCAGCGTATGGAGATTGAGTTTCGCGTTGCAGTGCAGACTGTCACTGTTCTGCGTTACATTGCCGAGAGACTACATGTGCTCTCACTGAGTGTAGTATCCCGTCTTCTGGATAAACATGACGCTCTTCTCACACTGGTGGCACTTGTTGAGAACCCGCCATGGACACACAAGACAATTGTCAACGTACCAGAGAAAAAAGACGGAGGACCCACCACCGAAGTAAAGTGGAAAAAGTTTGTCGATCAGAAATGGGTTGTTGTAGAGCCTAGTGACCTGCTAGCACTCACGACAACGGAAGCACAAGTTTGGTTGGCCATCTACTATTTGCTATGCACCAAGTCAACCCGCGAGCATTATGAGATCACTCAGTACCGAAAGGATCAGCTCCTACGAATTCGCAAGTATCTGAATGAACTGTTGGTAGATCAGCTCCCTCTACTCGCTGATGTCCAGCGATATCTGGACGAGCTGGCTATTGTACAGGTTGGCACATCAGTGTTGGGTAAGAACGGTCTTGTCATGGAAGCAGTGCCTTATTTGCGTGAATGCATTATGCGCACATTCCGACGAAGGTACAATGAACTCGCGCAAGAATTTGATGAGCTCAGTGAAAACTTCAGTCGAGGAGAGGATCTTAAGGCATTAGCTGAGCTGTACCAAATGGACGGAGTCGAGGAACTTCTCGAAGGTGGGGCTCGAGCAGCTAATGACACCTCAATTGATGGAGACGAAAAGGCCGGAGACAACAATGACAATGAGAACGACTTATCCAGTCTTGTTCCCACACGTGTTAAGCTCGAGTTCTCGAACTCTACAAGACCTGAGAAAACTATTTCACACAAGAAGGTGCTGATTGTGGAGCTGGATAACAATGATGAACCTCCGCAAGATAATGGTGTCGATATGGTGGAACTTGAGTTCACAGTAGACCAAGAGAGCCGAAAGACTATGCAAAGTCGAACTCAGCAGTATTACCGCTTTCGTTTACGCGTGGATGACAAGACAGAAGGCACAGAAATTATCCAGAGTCATGCTTCGGCAACAGTTTATATATGGTTTTCAGGAACGGAGAAGAATCGCCAGCACGAGTTGATATTATCGTGTGATGACCTTCAACTCCCTGATATTGATGCTTCCTCTGGTCGGACAAAACTATGGAAGCAAATCGGGTCACTTGAGGAATCAAGCCTTGTGGTTGTGCAGTGTCAGTTTATCCCTAACGCCAGTTCGATGCCTGAAGAAAATGCCGTAGACAACACAATGTCTGATGGATATCATCTAGGAGCGCTTTACTTGGCAGTCCCATATTAGCGAAACTCAGTCCGTAACGAATCACTTTACATGACACGAGTATTTGTACTTATCCAAATCTGAAGGTGTGTAGTAAGTCTACCACGGCGTCCAAACTAATGCGTTCACTTGGCTCGTAACAGCACATGTGCCGAATCAGACTCCACTGGAAATCGTTGAGTTTCTTTGGACGAGGAGGAAGAGCCTTGCGCTTGGTCACGTGAAACTTCACAGCTGCTTCAGGCACACGACTCCATGGAATACTCCCGCTTAAGAGCTCGAGGATGCACATTCCGAATCCGTAGATGTCCGACATCACGGTGGCGTCGTCACCTTTCAAGTACTCAGGAGCCTTCCACGGTACCGCGCCCACATTGGCGTGAGCTCTATGTCTGCTTTTCCCTGATCGCTTCAGGGCGCTCATTCCTAAGCCTCCCAGTTTGATAGTCTTGCCGTCGATTCCTACCATGAAGTTGTTCCCCTTCAAGTCGCAATGGACGATACCACGCTCATGCAGGTACTTCAGCCCAATGCTCGCTAGGAAAAGACAACGCATGATGTCGGACGGGTCGCCTCCGTTCTCTTCGTAATTATACCCGGGTTTCGCACACGCAAGTGACTTGATATGAGCGTTAAGTGATGTTGATTTTGCTGGTTCGCACACGAAGAACGGCGTCCCGACATGACATGCACCGTAGAGATGAACCACGTTTTGGTGGTTTAGCATAAACCAGTGGTCTGCCTCACGGCGAAACAATTCCATCGCATCTTCTTCACTTGCTTCGCTGCTACTTGTTGGTGGTGAAGCCTTGCCTGAAGAAGCTGCCCGAGTTTGTGGTTTCAGAATCTTGACCACGACTTCTGTATCGAACCACTTGCCGTAGTACACATCCCCAAAAACACCTTGGGCAAAGCACTTACCCAGCACAATCTCATATGGAGGAATGAACCAGCTAGGAACTCCATCAGTGCCATCACCTAGACCCTCCAACACGTTGAGAGCCTCTGCAATCGCCTCTAAAACCGAATCTGGATAAGAGCTTCGTCGTTTGTGCAACTCGAATTGAAGCAGCATTTGCGCCTCAATCCTGTCTTGAGGGTTGCTCAGCTGTTGTCGTAGTCCTTCGGTGTTATTGAGGCATGCTTGAAAGGCACGGAGCTGCTCGCGACGCATTTTGTTCCATTTTACCTGCCAGTCGTGGATGTTTTCAGGGTCGGGAGCAGTGTCGATGGAGTCGGTGGAGTCTTCGCGAATATCAGTGAGCGTCACATGTGTAGAAACAGCTAAAGAATCACGTAGTTCAGCGAGTGCCAGAAGCCGGTCAATCTCGTGATGGAAGATAATGAAGTTCTGCGCCGCTGCCCGCGATGAGCAGAAATTTGCGATCACACTACTGCTCAAAAGTTTTTTTCCGAAATCACGCCGTGTCAGCATCTTGTAGAGCGGATCCACGACACTCACAAAGCCTTCCACAATAACAGTGACATTCTTGATTTGTTCAGGTGCTTGAAGCAGCGCATGCATATCGATTAAACGATCGAGCACATGGTGAAGCATATTTTCGCCATAACCCGGTACATGCACACGTGTATTCTTGAACAGTTTTTGCAGGAGATGCATGGCTTTCGCAACTTTATCATTAAATTCTGGAGGGGTGCATGTATCTTCAGTGATCAATTTACTCTGATCATCATCAAGGTCAATCCACACACCCAGATCCACTGGTGGCCCTTTATCAACTTCGAGTTCCCTGGCCTTGACAAACGCTTGGAGTTGATGTACGACATACCACATAGTGACTCGTCTTTCAGGTGCCCTTGAACACATATTTTGAATCAATTCCCATTCTTGTTCTCTTAAAAAAAGCGGACACTCATGAGGTAAAACAGCCACCTTTTCATCGCTGTACATTGATACCCACTGACGAGTATTGTAAATTGCCATCCCAAAGGCAAAGATGTCACTTAGCACACTCCACGTGGGCGCATGCCAGTCATGCAGGTTGTCTTCATCATCATTTTGTGGGAGTGACACCGCCAAGTCTATCAGGTTAATCATATTCGAGACACCTCTCTGTAAAGGGACCGACACTTTCCTTTTGACTGGTACCAATCCCAGACCGCTCAGCACACCACTTGCAGTAACATGATGGCGAGCCATCAGTCTGCTGTCATCAAAGTTCTTGTACCCGAGCTCGCGTTCATGTAGATACTGCAATCCCAGAGCCCATCCAAGTAACGGTTCCCACGACTGTGCATTTGCTCGGTTCGATACGAGAGGTTCCGCCGGCTCGTGTACGACAAATGGTCTCTTGCCAATATGACATGCTCCCAGCAGCTTGGCTAGATGAGGGTGATTTAAGTCCGCCCACACGGTAGCCTGGCACAAACACGCCTCTTCTTGATCTTCCCAACTTTGAGGATTGCCTCCAAAACTTCTCAAGACCTCTCCAGTCTCGCACTTGCTGACTCGAACAGAATCCAAGTAGCAAATGCCTCCCTGTTCACAAAGCAGATCGTTTGGCGACAAGAACCAGCTCGGTGGTCCTCCAACCAGCACAATCTCCGAGTAGTTGACCACTCGATCGTAGACATCCGAGACGATGTCCAACTCCTCAGGTGTCAATAGCTTCTCGTAGCGCGTCAAGTCATGTTGTAGCAGCGTCAGCAGCTCCAGCTGCTGCGTCTCGTCACCCATGGCTTCAATGAATCGTAGCTCGTCGTTCAGGATCTCTCGAAACAACTGAACGCGCTCTTGACGCTCGATGTCCAACTGGTCTCTCCACTGTCGGACTTCCTCCGTCATCTCAATCTTCATGACCTTCATGTACGACTCCACTACGCCCCCGAATCGCTGTAGAATATTCACGACACGTCCGGTCGACGCCAGCTTAAGCAGCACTCGCGTCTCGTTCTCGTACGCCTTTAGTTCTCCACTGAGATTGAGACCTCGGCTACAACTGCTGTTTGTCGCCACAAAGGCATTGCGCAAGGCCACCAAGTAGTCGCCCAGTCGATCGGGGGTTCTGTCCATCTTGGGCAAGCGGTTGTTCCGTCGCCATCGGTTGATACGAGGAGGGTGGGGTGCACGATCAATAGTAGTTGATCGTGTCGCATCCTTCGTTTCACCATTTATCAATATGTTGACTACAGCGCTCATGTTGATCCTCTTTCGAGGATCAAAGTGGCACATTCGTTTTACTAAAGCCCATAAAGAAGTATCCATCTCGTTTGGACGCGGCGGAAGCTTCTGTCTGCTAACTACATTTAACCGCACCATACACTCTGGAATGTCTCCCCAGGGAAAGCGGCCAGTAGCTGCTTCAATAAAGCACATGCCAAAAGCGAAAACGTCCGCCTCTCGAGTAGGTAGATTACCCAGTAAACATTCGGGTGCTTTCCACCGGATTGCGCCTAATGCGTTAGGAAGGAGATTGGGTCCAGGATGCTTTACAAAAGTACTTAATCCAAAATCTGCAACCTTGGCTGTTGTGCTGCGGGTGTGTTTATCATAGCAGACAAGAATATTGTTTCCTTTTAAATCTCCATGAACAATTCCACTTTCATGAAGGTTTTCCAGACCCATAGCAGCATCGATCAAGCACGCCCGTAATCTAGAATTACCGCTTATGTATGCTCCATACGATTTTCCGAAAGAAATCTCACGCATCTGGGGGTTTTCCAGATCAAGAGCTGTATCGACATGCTCCTGTGATCGAGGATGCAGAAAATTAATTAGCGTCCCGCCACTTGCGCGTTCGCAAATGAAAAATGGGCGTCGCTCAATGTTGTTCACACCGTACAAGTGAATTAGATGCTTGTGATTCAGCTTCAACCACAATTCGGCCTCCTGAATGAACTGATTTTGAAAATATTGTTCATGTTGATTTGTATCGATTTGCTTCATCACAACGCTCGTTCCAAGCCATTCGGCAAAGTGAGCGGATCCAAAAGCACCTCTACCAACGCAAGCTTTGCGTTGAACTTCGTCCATTGGGATATACAGTGTAGAACGATCTCTGGCGACACCTCCCAAACAATTGAAACTGATCGATGATAATTCCAGCCCTTCCAGACGTCTGCACTGATATAGTTTTGCACACTTCAGAAAATGGGGATTGGTATAAATCATTTCATCGATTGTTAGATGCAAATCATAGATCTGGTTTGTGCTCATAGCTGACGATTGTAATGAAAGTGAGAAATCGTACTCGTCGGTCATCTTGTCCAGTATTTTATGCAACATTAACACGATGATTGCATAGTTATCCACCAATTTCGCAGGCAATGGTTGGTGCAAATTAATAAGCTGTTCCTTCACATCTTGCAAGCGCTCATACACGATACGGTATTCGAGATTACTACCTGAAATATCGCACAGCTTATTACCAACCTCATCTAGAATTTCAGGAATTGTTCTTTCCTCAATCGATATGACATAAGTTTGGATGTCTTCCACCAGGCTAAGTGCCGGCACAGAAAATGATCGTTCACTCTCATCGATTTCGGGATATGGTTGATTGTCCATCTCTTCACGCTCCTCCAATCTCTTCACAAAGCCTTTCATTCTTCTTACAACGTCACTCATACTTATTTTGTTAGAAGAATCGGCATTCCACATCAATTCCAACAGGCCCCATTCATAAATATTGAGGAAGTCAGGCTTTACTTTCGGAAGCTCCCTTAAAGAAGCAAAATCGGTTATTCCACGACTTTGGGCTACAATTATGAAGATCGTGCAACCCAAAGCTCTCACATCTGATTGTTTTCGCTCAATGTCGGAATCCTGGTTGTAATTTCCCGCCTTGTCACCTTTGCGTTGTACTCTTTCCAAACTCAATCCACTTAATACTCCTCGCTTTCCGTCAGCACTGTAAGTGAACATACGATTTGTCAAGGCTTTACAAACAAAACCGCGTCGGTGCATATACTCCAACCCAAGCGCACAACCAAGGAAGAAAGACCACGTCGGAGACCCAGAATGGTCAATCTCGTGTAAAATGAAAGCATTCCCTACGTGGCAGGCGCCATAAAATGTTTGCACATTTGGGTGGTGGTTCAGGCTTGCCAAGATGGTTGCCTGCCGTAAACAAGCTTCTTCTCCTTCGTGTATATAAGTTTTCTGTGAATTATCTGGTGGTGATGTTGCAAACCAGTTCGGCAACTCGACAATCACCGTGTTCGTTTGCAATACTAAGGCATCAAAAATCGCCAACATTACATCTCGTTCCCCATCAGTCAAGACAGAACCAAATCGATTGAAATCATGTTTCATCCAAGTCAACACTTGGAGTTGCAGTTCTTCATCACCCATTTCTTTCACAAGATCTTCATGTCGAGACAATAAATCCTCATATCTCGCCACACGAATTTCACGTTCCTCCTGTAGACGTTCTAACCATTCTTTTCTTGTTTCTGAATTGTAAATATGGAGTATATGGAGTGTTGTTTCGATTCCATGTTTCAATAGCTCAATGACGCGACCTGTATCTGCCAGTTTGATCAAGAGCCGTGACTCACTCTCGTAATCTCCAAGACGTTCGAGAAGCTTCTTGCTCCACCCAGCAATTGGTTTGTCGTTATCCATACTGCGTGCAGATTCCTGCAGTTTTGATACAAGAAAGTCTCCCAGATCGTGAGACCTTATGGGACCACTGGAGGAAGACCAGCGGCTATCAGTTGAACAAAATGGATCAACGCGTTGCCTCCACCACCGCATTGGCGGTGGAGGTAGTGGAAGTCTGTCGCTCATAGGCAATTCCACGCCGGACGAGTGAGAGGGCGTGCCTATTAGGCTATGATTTATGATTCCAGCCTCTCGATCAATCTGAATGGTTGCAACTTCTTGAGTTACCCAAGAGGTGGTGAGTTGCAAATGTTGAAGGAGGACAGATCAACACAAGAAGGACGAATGTACTGTAGAGATGTCGAATTCCAGGTCTTTCTAGCAACAAGAACCACTTTGAAGAATTGCAGCAGAACAATGATTTTTTATTTGACAGGTTTGGACTGTGTGAAAAGCAAACTACAAGGAGCTTGCAGATGGAAAGAGTGTGTACTTGAAAGCTGTCTGCCTCAAGTTTAGTTGAGCGTACCAGACACAGCACCGACCTTGGTAGTGGCAGTTCCAGCGGCACTCTTCAAGTAGCAGACTGGCTGGCCGGGGTTGTTGTTAATGTACGTGTACGCCTTGCAGCCAGCTGTGTTAGCGCAGGCATCGCAACAAAGCGACGGAAGACTCACGTAGACAGTCTTGATGTCATTTCCGTAGTAATCCTTGTCCGTGAGCTGCTTTGAGCACTTCGCTGGTGGTTGAATGCACTGGTAAAAACTGTCGTTCCACGGCTGGCAGTAATAGCCACTCGGACAGCACGTAGCCCCATTGCTGGAGCCACAGGAGCCGTAGGCCGGCGTGGTGCAGGTCGTCGGGGGTGGTGTTGGCGTCGAAGTTGGTGTCGGGGTCGGCGTTGTCGAAGTACTCGTCAAGATACCCGAGACTGCTCCAACCGAGGTCTGTCTGGTACCCGTTCCACTCTTCAAGTAGCACGCCGGTTGTCCCGGGTTACTGTTCACAAAGGTGTAGGCCTTGCAACCAGCGGTCTGGCTGCAGCGGGTGCAGCACTCTCCCGGTTGAATGCCGTAGATGGTTTGGATGTCGTTACCATAGAAGTCGACGTTGGGAAATTGCTGGTTGCACGTGGCAGGGAGGTCGAGGCATTGGTAGTAGTTGGTGTTCCATGGCTGGCAGTACTGGGAGCTCGGACAGCAGCTCACACCTGCAGCATCAGAGCCGCAGTTGCCGAATGGAGCAGTCGAGCAGGCTGCAGAGGCTACAGCTGCAAGGCCAGCGAAAGCGACGGTAATGCGAGCAATCATTGTCTTGAAGAGGAACTTGGTCTGGTGGTTGATGCGTTGGTGGCAAAACAGGAAGTGAACGACCGAGAGAGCCAAGACTTCGAGCATCATGAGCTTGTCATGAACATTGACCGACCCAGACAGTTTCAACATGTCATCAGAATATCCTGTTTTGCTGTTTGTATCCACTGAAATGGATGCAGCATTCCGCTGTTTGAGAGTGCGTTCCGGTGTTTACACTATCGGAGACCATAGCACGCGCCAGGTCATCCTTCAAACTCAGCTTCTGTCGTCTTCGCAGATTCCTTGATTCATGAGTCGATAGGGTATGGATGCACGGGTTTGCTGCAAACTTTGCTAGCCTGTGTTGCACCTGAAAAATTGAGCACGGCGACCGCAATGCAAGCGGCTGCCGCAAACGTTTAGACGAGGCGGCAGACTTCGGCGTGTCAGTCGATGGAGTGTCTGTTTACTTCACTGCTCTGCAGTTTAGCTACCAGTTATGATTGAAGCAGCTCAGTGCTGTCGAGCTTCTTATCGTCGTCTCGAAGGGAAGTCCTCGCCAGAGGAAGCCGGGCGAGTCATAACAGCTGATGGTCGATCTTTTGGTGAGACTGCAGTGCAGAGGCTTGGTATCCGCTCGTTGCTACGAATGATTCCAGAGACCGTAAAGTCCCTCGTGTAATGCCACCGGGGCGACGAAGGACTTGTTGCAGCAGTCGCACCGCCGATCACTTTCCAAGTCGGCGCGTTGAGCAAAATCCTCCTCCAAACGCCAAGATGACCAAGATTGCATTCATCGTTGCATTGTCAGTCGTGCTGTCTGTTGCTGCTGGAGATACGTGCAGCAATGGCAACGGCGCCAGCTGTGGAGACTCCACTACTGCGTACTGCTGCCAAGATAACTTGTACTGCATGCCATGGAGCTCGAACTACTATCAGTGCATTCCGCTGCCTGGTCAATGCGCGCGACAGTTCACCAATTACGATTTCTATGGCGGCGACATCAAGACCATTTATGGTCTTCAACCAGGCGACTGCTGCGCGGCGTGTCTGACGACGGATGGTTGCCTAGCCTACACTTTTGTGAACAACTTCTCGGGAACGACGGCGTGCTACCTGAAGGCAGGCATGGGAAGCCCGCGAGTGACCCCTGGGATCATCTCGGCAGTAATTGACAGCTACACCAGTGATCAGGACCACACTCCAAGGGTACGACGGCTTCTAACCGAGCTGACGAATACCTCGGACGCACAAACAGACTCTATCAAGCACATGCTCGAGAAACTTGCGCATGAAAACACCGATTATTAGGGATATCATGAACTCTTATACGGTAGTCTTGTTGTAGTCATGATGTTGTGAGCATCTTTTGCAGAATAAATGTCACCTGTTGCATACGTTGAGTTGCTAGCAGTTTTCCGAAGGCAGACTTTGCAGCGAATGAATCCAGTCACCAGTTGGAGACATCACTGCGTGATCGGGCACCACACACGAAATACTGGTCGAGACTTGGAGCTAACTTATCCAGTATGGCAACAGCATCTGCAACGTGGCGGAGACCCCATACATAAACTGCAATTGCCTCCTGCCTTGGACCAACTGGAGTAGTAGAACCTTTATCGGCGTCATATGCAAAGCCATTTGTTGGCTTTGCTTCGTTTTGGCGTCTGCACGTGCCCGCAGAACCTCCATAATTTAGTACAGTATCCGGTTTTTCGAGCGGGTGTAGCACATGCACAGCAAAATAAACTCTAAAACTACATACCAAAGAGGCACTGCCACACAGATGTCTTCTTGCATGGTACCAGCTCTCCCAAGACGCTTGTGGTCACATGGTACATTTTGTGTGAGGTCATTCTAGGATTTACCACCAAACTCAAGCGCGACTTGACCACTCCTTTTGACATCATGATGCGTACTCTTGTTGTAGCTGCAACTGTTGCCGTGATCGCAGGATTCGCGGACGCTGCATGCCCCAACACGAACCTCGGTAAATGTGGCGATGCCTCAAACCCCGAGTGCTGTCCTGACGGAGACTACTGCATGCCGTGGGCGCCAAACTTCTACCAGTGTCTTCCTTTGCCGTCTCAGTGTTCTCGTCAGTTCACAGGCTACGACTTCTACGGCGGGGACATCAAAACAGTGTACGGCCTACAGCCAGGTGACTGCTGCGCGACGTGCTTGTCCACTAGCGGGTGTCTGGCGTACACCTTCATCAACAATAACTCGGGCACGACAGCTTGCTACCTCAAGGCAGGTATGGGCCAGCCAAGAAAGGTAGTTGGTGCCATTTCTGCTGTCGTCGACGGCTACACAAGCGATCAGGACCACACGCCAAAGCGCCGTCTGCAAGGTGACAGCCCTCGTGTCGAAGTTCCAGGACTCCCTCAAACCCTTGACAAGCTGAAGCTGAACTAAGAGGATGTCCAGCGTCGACTTGTACAACCGTCATGCACAATAACTAAACATGCTCTCAATACATTTTTTGTGCACATGACTCGCTTCTGTCTCTAGAACATGCCTATCAACTCCACAATGTAAGCACAGTTGCGCTCATACGTGCACCACTAAGGGACTGCAGTGTGCTCGAGCCAAGAGAAGTCTAATGAGCGTTCAGATGTGTTGCAGCTTTAAGCCGAGGAATGAAAACACCACCGATCGAACAACAGATGACATGTCTTCGGCTGCAAGAAGCCATCGTGTTCCATGCAGACTAGTACGCAACTCATTCAAATACGTGACATTAGTCAGCAGGCACACTTACTTCACCACACTGCTTAACCAGTTGTAGAGATTCACGATGAATCAAGCTTCACAGCAGTCCTTCCATGCCAGTGGCACAGGTGATCTACTAGACATGAAGACCGCACAGCGAACCAATAGTGGCGTGAAGCGATACAGTTTATGTTTCCTATCTTGACTGTGCACGGCTTTCCACGTCTGATAACGGACGGACTTTCGTGCCTGGCACAGCTACCACGGTGTTCTTGGCAATTTTTCGCGTTTGCAAGCAAATTGCTTGAAGTAACTTGCTCTTCTGACAGAGACGTGCAGTGCACAACACAAGCCACAACATCGGCACGAAGTGCTGGGTGACTGGGATGTCAATACGAAGTTGCTGGATTTTGAGTCGCTGCATATTTTGTTGATACCAGTTCCTGATTCCTGGTAAACTAGTTTGAGTAAGTTGAAGTGAGTGACAAAACGATGCCATTGGCAATGCATTCGCAGTGGGAGGGAACTCTGCAGTCAATGTCCTTCCAACTCACCATTCTCCATCTCACATCCTGAATTGCCTCCAACGCAACAGATCAAGCAAACACTTACTGCTCGACAATGCTCGCTCGCATTAGTATCACTTTCGCCAGTGTCATGGCCGTCGTTTATGGAGACTGCACGACTCCCTCCTTTGGTAGCTGCGGCTCGGATGCCGCCGGTGTGAGTTGCTGTCCGACCAATCAATACTGTCAGCCGTGGAACGCTGATTATTACCAGTGCATTGGTCTTCCGGCCCAATGTACTGAGCAGTACCCAGGCGTCGACTTCTATGGAAACGACCTCGAAACGATTTACGGTATCCAGCCTGGAGAGTGCTGCACACACTGCACGGAGACCTCCGGATGTGTGGCATATACATTCGTGAACAGCAACCCCGGACAGACTGCATGTTACCTGAAGAGCGGCACCGGGACGAAGACGAACTCAGTCGGTGCAGTCTCGGGCGTCGTGACCACAAACACGTCGACCCCATTGCCAACTCCAACACCGACCCCGACGGCTACAGTGGCTCCAACTCCGACACCCACAGTCACGTCTCCCCCAACACCAACATCAACACCGTCGACATGCACCACAGAGCCCTACGCGTCTTGTGGATCCAGCACGGGAACAACATGCTGCCCAAGTGGCTACTACTGCCAGCCATGGAGCGACAGCTTCTACCAGTGCATTCAGCCACCATCGCAGTGCAGCTCACAGTTCACAGACGTTGACTACCCGGGCAACGATCTTCAGACTGTATATGTGAACCTCCCTTCACTCTGCTGCGACGCTTGTTCCAGCACAACTGGATGCAAGGCGTACACGTACATCAACAACAATCCTGGTCAGCCCGTCTGCTACCTGAAGAGTGCTGTTGGCACCGCTAGCTCGATGGTTGGCGCTGTGTCGGGTATTCTCAACTGAGACTAAGAAGACTAAGACACGGCACTCGCGGATTTCGAATGCTGACAACAACTTGATGACTTCGCAGTACTGTTTTCTTGAAAGCACCACAATAACCCTTCAATGCACGTCGTATCCCCATCGTTTAGTGCACTGTCAAACCAAAAATGTATCACAGGGAGTGAGTGACACCATGCTAAATACCCTTCGAGCTGGAAGGTCATCGTCGTGACTCGAATCCGGGTAGCTGTTAGAGGCTTGGCTGTCGCGAGTTTTTACTGATGAGCACATTAGCTGTACTTCAAACTGCTGAGAAGCATCTTCAACGAGGGCGTTGAGTAACGAAGCTACAGCCGAAGCCGTGTCGAAGTGAAAGCTTGATGGAGCGTTCTCTTGCATGTTGCCTTCACAAAACTCCATTAAAACTTGAGCCTTGATGTTACCTACAATTTCCACAATCGCTTGATTATTTACCTCCACTGGTAGCCGCTCATTCCGCGAATCACGCAAAATCATTGACATGCGACGATACCTCCAGCTACTTAAGGCATTCACATTGCTACCTTGACGAGTTTTGCATTGATTTGCGCAAGATCCGAATCTCGGTTGAGTGGTGTTTCGACACAGGAGTTCAGGTAGTGTCTGGTCACACCCAGTGCAGTACCGTTCAGCTAACCGTGACGCGTACTTTGCTAACACTCTTGTTTCACTACCGAGATGAGAACCCAGACATACTTGCTCAACACGAACATCTTTTAAGGTAGCTAAGCCTTCAAATAAGCATCCTTCCAGATCTTCCAAGGCAGAAAAAGTCATCTGTCCGTTAACCTTAGCACCTGCCTGCAACGAATTTCCTGAACCAGATAGTTTGTTTCCAACTCATGGATTCTTGATCACTTGGGTCGAGGAGACGGAACGTTGTGTGTGGGGTAGTATTTGCCAGTAGTCTGTTCGACAGAGCTTGGAGGCTCACAACAATTCCATCAATTTCAATAGCACCACAGTGTTCAAGTAATCGCGCTACAAATCGCTTTTCGGCATGTTGATCCCAAAGGTTCACAGTCATCGCGTCTCGTGGAGAGTCATACATTATCAACTCACACAGTAGCACACCGTCCAGCTCTGAACTAACACCAATTCCACCCCCGGCAGTCCCAACTGCCTCCTTCGAAGATCGCAATTTACAGACAACTGAAGCGATCATATTCTCCCGCAAGTCCTTGATCATCGCTCTGTTCCTCCTCTTCATAGTCGACGTCACTCCTTCCATTACAAGAAACTCACGACAATGTTGTTTGTACCACTCAATCATAGGATACAAATCCTTTAACGGAACGTCTTGGGTACTAAAGTATCGGTCTTTCCGATACAGCAATTGAACTGTCGACGACGTCGTGGATTCGTCGTTCCTCTGCACAAACTGCGCCTCCACATTCCCTCGATAGGATTTAATGCGACAGAAGGAGAAGAGCACAATGTCTCCGACTCGAAGCACTGCATCGGCACTTGATAACTGCATGGGATCCGAGTCTCCGTCCGATTCCGATGTGCTTCTAGAGTGTATCAACGTGGGTGGGGTCTCTCCCCAGCACGTGATCTTAAAAAACTGTCGACTGGCGTCCCCCACGTGCAAAACGTGACATGTCTGGACTCGCTGTCGTGCGACCAACACTCTCTTACCAATAGCAATCTGCTGCACAGCCGCAATGAAGCGCACACTCCGTCCGACATGCGTCACCACGTCCTCCAGCGAGATAGTGTCCATTGCCAATATTTTATTTCTGATAGGCTATAAATCCAAGTTGAAGTGAGAATTTCGAGCCAATGAAATGCTCTATTCGAGATCCCGCATTCGACCAATCAAATCGCCATTGGAATCCATCACTATCTGATTCTCCGTCACTTCAATCCCCCCAAGATGAACATGTTCCGAGCTCTAGCCGACACTATCGAGCCGCTTAAAGTAGCTGTGGACCTCGTGTACACCACCGACGCTTCATGTCGCTCAGTCACAGAGCTGCCGAGCTCAAGCGATGCGCTGGTGACGTGGCTGTTGCCTGCGAGTGCGGCGTTCCGTGGCAATATGCAGCTGTCCAAAGCTGCCAGTGGCGACGGTTGTGCGCTGTATTTAACGGTGAAAGGTGCCGTGTCGGCTGCTGCCACCGACTTCCAGGACGCCTTCGATGTGGCGCGTAGTGTGCACCAGGAAATGGTGGAACTGTTGAGCGCCAAAGGCCTTGAGAACGTTGTGCTGGCTCGAACTGCAGTGGCTCTGGACGGAGACAAGCTGCTGACGGTGTCGCTGAAGCCTGAAGATGAGATTGCAGCTGAGAGCGTCCTGACGGTGCAGCAGGGGACGTGTACCAAGCTGCTGGATGCGCTGCAGAGCAATGTTGAGCTGTTGCCAAGTCAGGTGGAGACGAGTGTTCTGGATGTAGTTAAACAGACAGATGCAGATGAAGCTGCAGACTGTGCTGTGAGTCTGGAAGTGGCGGCGTTGACACCCCGTCTCAGTACGGATGCAGACGCGTTCCAACTGCTGAAGGCGGTGGATGAAAAGATGGAGAAGGTGCTTGCGACCCAAAGCCGTACGACGCTAACTAGTGTCAATGTGCGACTGCAAGTGCCGTCGGATATGACGCAGAATTTAGCAGTTGAGATGGGAAGTGTGGCTGCTTCTCCATCTTCGAACGTGACGTATAACCCGCCGTCGTATGAGGAGGCACTAGGCATTTTTGCCCTTGTTGCTGTGCTTGTTGCAATGATGATGGGTGTCGTGATTCAGAAGAAGCGCAATGATCAGCGCAGTCGTGAACGCTATGAGCGCGCGAGTCGTGCAGCGCAGATCCGTCGTGTGTCCATTCGTATGAGTCAGTACGACCAAGAAGAGAATGATGACATTGGTGAAGAGGACAGTTTGCTGTGAGCGGTAGACACAAGATTCTTGGAGGGTTTGGCCAATGATGAAACGGAAGTGTGCAACAAGGAAGGATAGCAGAAAAACTTTATGAATCCAGACAACTTGCACAACACAGAGCAAAGTTGTCGCCCTCCATGTCGGAGTCAAGTGCATGAGAACAACAGCAACGATGTTAACCTGAATATCGGCATTTTTGTTTTGGTGTTATGTGGCGCGTTCATTAGACAGTGTTGCTTGTCTACTTAGGTACATGTCGTCATGCTTGGTCTTCGCAACGAGCAGAGCTGACGTTAAACGTCACCATTTCGGCAGCTAAGACAGTTTCTTGGCTGTCTTCCTCTGGGGTAAGCGAATTGCGCTTGATTGCTGTAGCTCGGGTGATTACCGGACTGACACTAGTACTTAAGTTCACGTGAAATGCCTTCGTGGTAACCCCACCCTGGGACACCTCGGTCTGATGGATAACACTTGAAGGTCCTCCCCATGGTCCTTTGCACGATACGATCTCGCACTTGTACTCATCTGCTCCTTCTTCAGAAGCCTTCGTCACGATACTAGTCACGTTGTTCACTGTCGAACCTCCGCTTGCTACTAGGCACGCCTGACCATTTTTAATCATGTTCCAGTACGCTGCACTAGTCTGCACGGGGATTTGTGGATACGAGATGGTATGTGCGCTATTGCTTGTTGCAGAATCAACGCCGCCTTGCACCTGCGGGTGAAGCGAGTGCCCAGAAATCACTACAGTGCCACGAGCACACAGCTTACCGTTGTCAAGTTCCTTTTTCATCCATTCTGATCAAAACGTACGTTAGACCTGTCATGTTTCAACCGAACGAATCCCGTACCTGCTTGATCTACCACCTCCTCGGCAAAGTCGTTTTCGTAAAAGAGTGTCGCTGTGTTAACCACAATAAATTTTATACCACCGAACCTGCAACGATTGAGTTGTTAGTTAGATGTACAAGAAAGCACCACAGAACCCAACGCACCAAAAGCTGAATCTTGCATCACCAAAATATTGCTGATACTTGGTCAACTCTTCTTGAGTGGTAAACTCATCGGAACCTGCAGCGAACACCTGCAACAAGACAATGTTAAACAGAACACAGAACACCAGCAGTGCACGCCGCACATACCAGTCGAATTTGCGGATTGATTTCATTCAGCAGTTCCTGGAAAGCTTGTATTTGAGCTTCGTAGAATTCTTGATTTGGTTTAGCGTTGACAAAATCTCCGCATATTACAGCAAATGCTGGCCGTTGAGAGTTCACCACTTCGATTGCTTGGCGGAAAGCTGTCGATTCCGTTTCCCAAGTCGAACCTCCTCGGTTGTCTCCTTCAGTCAATGCTGCTGTATTCCCAAGCTTCGGGCCACACAACTAATAAGGTGTTGTCAGAACCGCGTCCAGCATTTTAAAGGACCGTAAACCTATCACCAACCTGCATGAAGGAGAAGTTGTCACTCCATTGATTTTGAAGATCATGAGTAAATCCAGTGTAACCTTGGTTGCAGGCGTATAAGCACCGACCACGGCTAACTGAGCTGAAGAAACGAGGATATATCCCTGCATTTCAACCAGACATTTAGTAAATTACTAGTCTTAAACTGTAACAATTGTTTGCAAGGCACTTACCTGGCAAATGCAGGATTTGTTTGCGCCGAAGAATGTGCATAAGTATGCTTCTATCGCGAGCTGAAAGTGCTGTGATTTGCTCCTGCAGCACCTCTCCGCTGTAATCCAGAGGGAGATGAATGTTGCGAGACTGTTCCATACTCTCAAGGCTTTTTACAAAAGGAAACAGCTCCGAACCACAGAACTGAGAGATAGGCGGTTTCGTTTGGATGTGATTCTCAAAGTCAATGCCATTGAAGAATGGATGTGCTTAAAATCACAACAACAGTTAGTTAGAATACCACACTGCACGAGCATTAGAGGCATTACCTTTGATGACACTCATTGCATTCGCTTGGGTACCCCCAAGGCGCTCCATGGGATCTTTTTCAAGCAGTTTGTTAATCAAATCCTTTGCTTCATGGGAAATATAGTCCGGCACATATAGGCTTCCATCTTGGACACGAAGAAAGGTGAGGTAAGCACTCCCACCGCTAAACGGTGTCTCTCCTGTCAGAAGCTGGTAGGCAATGCAGCCAAATGCCCACATATCACTTGCATAAGTCGGTTCCTTGTTGTCAATTGTCTCCGGGGGCATATACTCTGGTGTGCCAACGAAATTTGGTCCGTTGAGTGCCGAATCCGCCAGGTTCTTTGCCGTGCCGAAGTCAATGAGCTTCAGGTGACCACCTGTATCCTTGCAGACCACCATGTTTTCCGGCTTCAAGTCTCGATGAAGCACTTGATTCGCGTGCATGTACTCGACTGCATTGGCGATATCGGCCAAGTAGAAGCGCGCAAGGTCCTCATGCAGTCCAAGCTGCCGACCTTCATGCAGCAAATGGCTAAGCAGTTCACCACCATCCAGTAGCTCCAGTAAGAAATACAGGTTACTGTGATCTTGAAACGTTTGATACAGTCGAATGATGTTCGGGTGGTGCAGTCGATTGAGCACGTCCTTCTCCATGTTGATCTCATTAAAGATGTTCTGATGGCGCAGTCGCAGCCGTTTGATGCGTTGTTTCTCGATCACTTTCAGAGCAAATTGTTCACCCGTGGCCTTGTGCTTGGCCTCGACGATACGTGAGAAATTACCTTCACCCAGGGGTTTGCCCTGCACAAACTCGTCGATGCTCGGTTTTTCGGTGGCGTCCTTAGCTGCCACAACGCCACGACAACACAATCGTCAGGCAATGTAAAGTGTCGTGCAAAACTCTCCAACTTGTGCAAGAATCGAGCTATACACTTACGACTAATGACCATAATGGAGGAAGGAGACTCGTGCTTTATTCGCTAGTTTACTCGATTCGAAAACTGAATTCGAAGCTCGATTAGCGACGCTTCAAGCGCTTCTATTAGGGTTCAGGCTGGGGTTGGAGGGTTTATTTTGTGTGCACCACGTCAAGTTGCTACTAATAGACCCCTTTTTATATGTACGTTACGTAGGCTGTGGGGGGAGACGGAAAATAACTCAACAACGGACGAGCGCAGTGAGAGAACGTCGAGCCGCCGCCACGCCATCTCGCGCCTCTAGCCCTCGTCAGGAAGCAGTAGTCAGTTTGAACCTCCGTGTGTGCAGGTACAAGTCGCTTCTTCATTCATTGCTGCAGCCTCTTGGCATCAGATAAGAGAAGGATACGTTTTCTCTCTCTTTGTCTGTTGTTCTGCCTTCATTTGCGTCGTCCACCGCATTTGGATGGACTAGAGAGACTGTGCGACTGTTAACGCTCTTGTCACGCTTGTGCTAAGTGTTTCTGTCTGCTTGGACAGCTTCGTAACTCTTCAACAGGATGGCTCGTCATGAAAACCCCTTCGACATGCAGATCAAGTTGCTGATGATCGGTGACAGTGGTGCGTGCAGTATTTAATGGAGAGTGTAGGTTGAATGGTAGTATATTGATAGAGTGATGCAACGCCAGGAGTGGGAAAGACGTGTTTGTTGCTACGCTATGCGAACGATTCATTCTCTCCGACGACATTTATCACGACCATTGGCATCGACTTCAAGATCAAGAACATAGAGCTGGACAACAAGAAGGTGAAGCTGCAGATATGGGACACAGCTGGACAGGAGCGCTTCCGCACCATTACGACGTCGTATTTCCGCGGTGCACAGGGTATTTTATTGGTGTATGATGTCACGGACCGTGCATCCTTCCAGAGCATCCGCAACTGGGTGGGCCAGATCCAGCAACACGCTGATGTGCACGTCAACAAGATCCTCATTGGCAACAAGTGTGATATGACGGACGATAAGGTCGTAAGCACGGAGGAGGGACAGGCATTAGCGGATGAATACGGTGTCAAGTTCTTCGAGACGAGTGCGAAGAATAATATCAACGTGGAGGGTGGCTTCATCGAGATTGCGCGAGAAGTGAAGAACAGGCTCATGGAAGAGGGTGGACCGCACAAGAAGGACAGCGTCAACCTCAACGCAAAACCCGCACCCGTGAAGAAGGGCTGTTGCTAAATCACGCAGTCAGTTTGCTTGGGCTTGTGGGCGTCACAGCTTGATAGGCTCGCTCGCTCCGTTTCCACATATGCATGCTGTCTTACTATAGCTACTACTTCTACTGAACTACTTTTTTCATCCGTTATGTCGATTACTGTGCTTCTCTCTGTTTTTTCAGTCACAGATTGTTATTTGCACATGCTTGTCTACCTTTTAGTTTGTATCGCGTTCCCACACGCGCACAGAATTGTCGATGGATGCTGTGAGAGCAACGTTTCCATCGTAACTAAAACTACAGTCGAAAACCTCTGCATCATGACCACGTAATGTTTGTAAACACTCTCCAGAGAAAGCGTTCCACACACGAGCCGTTCCATCTGTGCTAGCTGTGAGAACTTGCAGACCTTGCATGCTAAAGCACACCATATTAATTGCTTTCTGATGTCCAGACAACGTGCATCGCTTAGTACCCGTGAGAGTATCATATATGAATGCGTTGCTGTCAGTACCACACGATACTACAAGTGCTCCAGAGGTATTGAATGACGCGTGGGTTACTTCATGGCCTTGGTGATCATCCCAATCATAAAGACATTTGCCAGTTCGGGCATCCCACAACTTGCACGTCCATCAGCTGAAGATGAAAGCAATGTGTTTGCTTGGTGGTCAAATGAGACGCTAGATATGTCGGCGTCGTGGTGCTCGATACAGCGAAAGCAGCTACCATAGCGGGTATCCCAAAGCCTTACTGTCGAATCACAGGAACCAGTGGCAATTAGCTTAGTCTCGGCAGAATCAAATGCTAGGCATGACACCTCAGCAGAATGATCCGAAAGTGTAAACCGGGAGCTTTCCGATGCAATGTCCCAAACAACCGCAGTTCCATCGACTGAGTAGCTACCAAAGCACTCTGTACTACTGGACCCAGGGGCAAACACAGTTCCTACAACTTCCGCTGTATGACCTCGGTAGACTCCAATAGCTGCTTTTGTCTGAACATCCCATAGTCTGCAAGTCTTGTCGAATGATCCGGAGAGCAGTCGTGTGGCATGGGGCGTATTGAAGGCTAAGCTAAAAACAAGTGCTTCGTGACCTGTCAATGTTGTGACTTCTTTACCATAGTGTCTGCTGTTGAAAGTTGACGAGATTGACACGTTTGGTTTGTCAAAAGGCCGCAGCAAACGGATGGTCTTGTCGTAGCTGCTGGTTGCTACAAGTTTTGCGCTCTTACTGCTTGCCATATTGGTCATCGGAAGTTGATGAGGTCGCAACACCGAATGCTCTCGAAAAGTGCTGTTTTGTTGTTGGCTTGCATACACAAGATGTTTGTCCACGAGTCGGTGAAGAAGTTCCTTGAGTTTGGGTATTGTTGTATTCGTGAGCAATCGTTCTTGGTCCACAAGTTGTTGGACCACCGACGAAATGTTAGACTCGGCACTGACGTGTGGCAAGTCAATGGTCTTGAGGCCTAGCTGGCCATTGGAGTGGATATATTCCAGGCGAATCGCTGGTGGATAGTACCGGAGGTACAAGCGGCGGAGCTGCATGGAGCGCTATTGCTGCTCATTACGAGCTGACGAGTCGTGTTGGTCTTGTAACGGAAGAGGTGGCGTAACTTTTTACCATCAGATCAGCTTCAGCTTGGAACATACAAACACGAAGTCAGCTGAACCATATTACTAAGTATTTCCTTGTCCAAATATCGCATTATAGAGCTGTATACTAGTTTGTGTTGTCACGACAACAGCAATTCACGAAAGCTCCCCCTTGAAAACCGATACTAAATGGCTTCACTTTACCACAGTTTTTGATTACTCCCTTCCTGTCATAACGAATATTCTATCACAACGTGCCAAGTCATAACCCCCTGGAGTATGAGCGAGGCGTCATCTTCCCCGCGATCCGTGAGTTCCAGCGCGTCCACATCAGCCTCAGGTCCCCGTAGCGGCAGTCGCCATGGACAAAAGACGTTCACCAACATTTCCGCAATGGATTTACTGCAAAGTACGACCTCCTATCGTCGTGATTCCGTCCTATAACACTCTCTAACCCCTTCGTCTCCTTTTTTGCCTTGTAGCACTGCCGCTAACAGCTGCCGGTCGCCCCGCGCTCTTCGGTAACGAAGTGGAGATCTACAGTGAGGAGCACATCGGTCTATATGACCGCACATTCAAGACGTCGCACGTACACGGCCGCTGCTCAGTCACAACTCACCGCCTTTTCTACATGGACGAGACGAGCACTCCACCCGTGGCGTTCTTCGTGCCATTAGAGTGGATCAGTCGCATCACGAAAGAGGCTGGCTTTTTGCAACGCTCCGCTAAGGTGCGGGTAGACATCACAACGCGCTCACAGCCAGTTGCCACGTCGTTCTTGAAATTGTCGTTTAAAGACGGAGGGCGTGATGACTTTTTCAGCCCATTGGAAGCATCTTTGAAGCGGAAAGCTTGGAAGGACACACAACCGAGTCACTTGGCAGACAGACGACTGGTTAAGAGGCAATTTAATGCTGCAGATGCAGGAATTGCAGGTATTATGAGACGGCAGCAGGAAGCGCAGAAGGAAACAACGGAATTGGCTGAGACGGCGTTCTCGGATTTGGCAAACTTGATATTGAAGGCCAGAGATATGGTTAGTCTGATTGAGCGATATGTGGATACGCAGAAAGCGGTGGAGTCAACAGAGGATGGGACTGGGACGTCTAGGGAAGAAGATATTAACAAACTTAGCTCGATGATGCTGGATATGGGTATCACTAGTCCCGTGACGCGGGAAAATTCTGGGGCAGCGTACTATGAACAACTGGCACGACAACTTGCAGAGTACCTGACAGATCATATGCCCAAGAATGGAGGTATTATGACACTCTCGGACATCTATTGTATGTTCAATCGAGCACGCGGTGTCGAGTTGGTATCTCCGGACGACCTGTATCATGCAGCTCTGTTGCAGAAAAAGCTGAAACTGGGGTATAGCGTCCGAAAGTTCGCTGGCGGCCTTATTGTGCTGCAATCAGACTCGCATCGTGAAGACAAGGTAGCTGAACGTCTCGCTAAAATGGCGATGAAATCCAGTTCCGGCTACATCACTTCTTCCGATGTGTCGGTGGAGTTACATACATCGTTTCCGTTGGCCTGGGAATATCTGAAGGTTTGTTGATAGCAACAACTGATTTTTCTTGATGCGGAACTCATAGACACTGCTTGATTTGGTTACAGGTAGCAGAAGAGCTTGGGGAGCTCTGCCGGGACGAAACTTTTGAGGGCACCAACTTCTATCCCAACAAGTTTGAACAGTTCTCGCAGGACACTAAGGTAGAGTAAGGAATTGGGATTGGAATTTTTGTGGGTAAAATGTTGATAGAAGTGGGGAGGTACATGGTAAATATGACATGAAAGATAGACCCAGACAAGTACGCCAAGCTGACTCATCTTGGAACTTGTTGCTGTTGACGCCTCGGACGAGCTGTCAATGATCTGCCTGGTTCTCATGGTGCTCAGACTGAATAGCACGCTGCATGTGGATGTAGCGCACAGTCTTCAAGACGCCGCCTGCATGAAAATCTGAGCTCTTCGACAAGGCAGGTCCTGTATCGTTCATCTTGACCATCTTGGAAACACAAACTAATTCCTGTTCCTCTTTCTCGTCATCGTGTTGATCTCTAGAGTCTTGTTCGTCTTCCTCTTGATTACTCAAACCGGAATAGTATCGTCCACTTCCAGCTCTGTGCAGTGTCTGATCCAGCACTTCTAGCATTCTTGACTCGGATAGCTGGTCACGGAGTCGTCGCTGAAACACTCGTTTCCTTCTCAGATTGTTTGGGGCCGTAGCAGGGTCGGACATGTACTCATCAGACTCAGGGTTCATGCTATGGTGCTGTCTCGCTGATAAGAAGTAGAATGGCCATGTCTGCATGGCAGAATAGTAAGTAGTTCAAACTTAGCACAGCAGGAAACCACCCAACGAATCCATTTGGACCATCTATCCAGTGGAAACATTCATCTGTCTGACAGTGCATTAGTGATGCTTGGTCTATATGGCTGTCAATGCAATACATTTCGGTCTCAGCAGATCCGAATCTCTATGACAAGCAAAATATACGAAGTGGTACCTTTTCGAAGTGCCTCGATAACCATTGTCTTAATTCAAGTCAACACCGAGATCCTGGAGTCAAAACTTCGACATTGAGTTCATAATGAAAGACAATCTCCAATCAACTTTGTAGAACATCTCGACGAGCTCAGCCCTTTTCATAGCATGTATTTGTCTACCGATTCGTTACTACTTAAATGTGTGCTTTGACGATGCTAATGACCACACTTCCGTCAAAGGTCTGCATTGCTAACGACCACGGAAGCTGCACTGACAGGCAGACTTAGCGCGCCGGCACTTGCGGCATTGCTGTACACGCTGGCGCTTCGGGCTTCCATCTCCATGTTGCTTGCTGTCGCGGTTGTACCTCTCCCTATCAGAATTCCCACCGTAACCACGGTCGCGTCGGTCATAGTCATCACTTCGACTACCACCTCTGCTGTAGCGATCACGGCTACGATCGCGACCATATTTATTATACACGGAATTGCCTCCACGACCACGGTCACCGTCTCGTGAGCTTTCACGCTCACGTTCACGTTTGGCTCGCTCTTCTTCATCATTGTCCTTCATCTCGATGCAACGTTTGCAATAACGCCCGTTAGCACCCCCGACACACGTTCCACGACAGCGACCGAAATTAGGCTTCTTCATTGATTCCACATCTGTTGGACGCTTGTACCACTTTGGCGCTGTCTGAAAGCGTTGCGCGACTCGATTGCAGATCACTTCCATATAATCATGAATTGCTTCTTTACCCACGAACCTTTCATACAGTTCATTGGCGCGGGCAGCAATTCGCTGGCATTTGTCATCGTTTTCACGGCACCATCGAATTTTCTCCGCCAAATCAGAAAGATCAGCTTTGATCGGGACGTGGTCTTCAAAAGGTTTAAGAATCGGGTAGTACCACATCTCATCGGCAACGCATCGGGACTCGACCTTCAAAATCACGCTTCCCAAGCGCATCAGGAAGGCGTAACGGTTTGCAGCGCAGTGGCCCTCGACGTATAAAATATACTTGAACGTTGACTGCTCGTAGATTGGGATGAAGTGCTGGCGGCCACCTTCAAAGATGAAGTCCTCATGGTGGAGAAATGTCATAGGCTTACCAGCAATTTTCTTGTCTCGGAGGTTCCATGTCGTCACCTCGGCATTGAGCAGCGGAACCAAATCCTCTCCCATATTTTCTTCACCAGCAGCATCTCTCTCAGCCTCACCATTCATGGTACGGTCATTTTTCCATGTATTGGAGAGGTGCGCCAAGTGAAGACGCTGGTTAGTTTCAATTGTTGTGCCACCTCCAGTTGCACTACCACGAAAAAATGCGGTATTCACTTTGTCCTCCCAAGGCTTGTAGAATTTCTGGAAGTTGTGAGCAGTGAACAAGTCACGCGCACCTTCAATACCATGCCTCTTTCGGCCGTTGGCACCAACGTCACAAAAGCACTCCCAGTCGTTTTCGCAATGCATCGGATTACGGCATGGACACTGATCACAATGCGTATGCCGGAATGACTGCGGAAATACAAGACCCGTAGCTGCCTCCCAGTCCTCTGAACATGGAAAAGGAATATCTGCAAAACGCTTCGATACATAAAAACTCATGATCGGTGCATAAGTCGCGTAAAGGTGATCTGTAAGCGGAATATCATCATCCGGGTTGCGATCGTCCTTGTCAAATAAGAACCCATACGGCTCACTCAAATTTTCCTGCAAATTCGTTTGCAAAACACAAGTTTAGCTAGACATATCCTCCACCTTTTCATCAGTATCCACCACCCACCTTCAAATGCGGATAATCACGTTTGTTGATGAAGAACTCGCAATCTGCAATATTACGGTACTTGCACGCATCTTCAAGCATATCCCGCAATTGCGTGAGAAACTGATCTCCCCAGTACTGCGTTTCATCTTCCTTGTTGCGATATCTGCAATGTTCATTGCAAATGATGTTGCCATTGGCCCACCACTTGTTCACGTCTGGGATAATATTCTCACGTCGATAATATCGCTGTTTCTCGCGGTAGTAGGCGAACATGCTTCCATCTGAGCTGTCAAAAGTCACATTCTGTCCCCAATTGTTCTCGTAATCTTTATTAGCGAATGGAGCGAAGATGACAACGCGACGGCGACGGATCATCACGAAAATACCGCAGCGCATGTGGAAGAACAAGTAGCGCAGCGTATTGAACGTCGACTCGCGGTTTGTTTGCTGGTGGAAGGGCATTTTAACGCGATAGTCAACGTCCTCTGCAATTGGCAGCCCCTCGCCCTGTGTGAAGCGGTTGTCTGCGCTGATTTCGGGCGTAGGATCGACTGGGAACTTGACGTCGTACTCTTTGATCTTGGGGATGAGGATCTCCGTGATCTGTTGCCAGTCCACGAGCATGGAGAAGACGTGCTGGAGCTTGGGGAAGTCGGGATTCGAGCCGCGCCAGCAGTGCTTACGGATGAAGTCCTCGCACTCCGCCTTGGTAGCGAACTTGGGTACACCGCCTGAGGTCTCGGACATGACAACGCGTCGCCATTCCGGTGTCTCCTCGTCCTCAAAGGCGAAGATACCGCGCAACATCGGTCGCTCGTCCATGGCTGCGAGCGTAATGACGGTTGGAGGGGAAACGAATGTGATTGGCTGAAATTGTTAGCCAATGAAGTGACAAGTTAGAATCCTAAAATTTACGATTTGAACGACTACTGAAGCAAGGTTCGTAATCTGATGCAGACCTTCACAGCTCGTATGCACGTCCTTCACGGCTCGTATGCAAGTCCTTCACGGTTCGTAATGCACTCGTAATACAGTAGCCATACATCTCTTGATGAATGATGTAATCACGAGACGCCTCCATCGTCCTGTAAATTACTACAGAAGGCAAAGAAATAAATGATCCCTTCATCATAACTGCCTCTTTCCAGCATGATTGTCAACATATTCCATGAAGACAGACTCGACTAGCTACTGCAATGAGCATTCTGTTGGCAAAACACTTTGCTGCACTACTCTTAAAGACTTGCCACGGAAGTGCCCCAGAGGCTGTGTCCTTCCTTCCTGGCAACACAGCCATCCACCAATACTAAACCAGCGGCTGCATTTGATTATCGGATGGTCATTTTGCACCCACATTTCCACGGCCTTTCTCACCAACTCAACCAGCCAATCACAGCTCAGTTCGCGACAGTTTTGGAAGCCAGCACCAAACGGCGGTACTAAAGCTGCTTCACTTCTAATTAGGCCAACTAGTTCGCACTGCCGTTATGAGCCCCACGGAACAAACGGCAGACAGCGTCGCGGACGTCGTGACCGCCGCACAACAGCAACAGCATCCACAACGCTCGCCGCCAGGGCCGACAGGGTCTGCCGTCTTCGACACGACACACGGTCCAGGGTCCACCACGGGAGGCGGACGCCCTCGAGTGGAGTCTTCCGCCAGTGACTACTTCGGCTTCCTGCACCACAATACAGACGAAGATATCCACGTGTTTGAAGAGCCACCTGAAGTCCACGTGCTCGGTGGACGTTCCCAAGAGTCCTGGCCCACGCGCTACGTCGAATATGACGTCGAGGTAGGCAGTTCATGCTGCCGTTAATGATGGTGATGCACTAATGTGAAAATTTTATATCATTGTAGTTAAAATACAAGAATTTCAAGTGGAAGGTGGAGATCCCCAAGTCGTCGATCCAAAGCCTCTGGTTTCACATTAAGAGTCGACCGCATCTACGTCATGCACCGTCGACCATAGCAGCAGACGAACGCACTGAACATGGAGCTGGAGAACCAGGTGTTCCTGAATACGCAACACCCAGTGAATCACGTTGGCCACAACTACGTAAACTCTTCTTGACCTCTTCGGAGAAATCGGTAAACCCCGAGATGGTAGCTTTAGTGCAGCAGCTCTTGGAAACGGTGGTGAAGGTACCGCGGTTGCTACGCTCACCGTACGTTGCAGCAATGTTCCAGGTCAGCAACTCGACGTTCGATGATGAGATGGGCCGGACGTCCGCCCGTGAAGGCTGGTTGAAGACCCGTTTCTGGCTCAAAGGCAATCGTGAGAATGTCCGCATCAATCGTGCCTCGGCTTCGTGTGACAATGAATGCTTCAATTGCATGTGTGTGGTGAAGCGCGTGAACTTTCGTGCGAAACGGCTGCGCTGGGTCTCGCTGAAAACGTCAAGTATTGCCATCTTTGACTCCATTGAGGATACGATCGCGCGCAAGGCCTTTCTGTTTGACAGCAAGTTTAACATTGAGCGTGGTCTGGCGACTACGGGTTCAAGCACGACGTTGTTGGTTTCGAACGCAACGTATGTTCTTCAGATGGAGGCAAAGTCGAAGCATGCACTTACGAAGTGGGCCAACGATATTCGTCGTGTAGCAGAGGCTTCGAACTGGTCTCAGGCACATCGAGATGGATCTTTTGCCATTCCGCGCAACCCCGCTCACATGACGTCATTCGCACAATGGTATGTAGATGGCAGTGGTGCCTACGAAGCTATTTATCATGCTATCATGTCGGCTAAGAAGGAGATTTTTATTGCTGGTTGGTGGGTCTGTCCGACGATTCATCTCCTACGTCCTGCGGAGCAATACCCGGAGTCGAGGCTAGACCTTGCACTACAAAAGAAGGCAGGAGAGGGAGTGCAGGTCTACGTACTCATGTACAAGGAGGTGTCCATGGCACTGACGTTAAACAGCATGTTCTCCAAGCAGGTGCTAAGCAAGTTGCACAAGAACGTGCATGTATTGCGAGATCCAGATTTCCTGATGAAGCAGCTAGGTTTGTGGTCTCACCACGAAAAAATCGTGAGCGTTGATCAGCGAGTTAGTTTCGTGGGTGGCCTTGATTTATGCTTTGGGCGCTGGGATACCCACAGCCACGAGCTATTTGACGAGCCTGGCAAGCCTACCGATTTCGTGGGCAAAGATTATTCCAATCCACGCGTGAAGGACTTCATTGAAGTGGACCATCCCGATGAAGACATGATTGACCGCAACGAAGTACCTCGCATGCCATGGCATGATTGCCACTGTCGCCTTGAGGGTCAGCCAGCCCGCGATGTAGCCCGTCACTTTGTGCAACGGTGGAATTACTCCGTGTCCACGCGCAAGAAATCACGAAAGCTACACCACCTTGTGCCAATGAAGGACTACCCGATAACGACCATCGAAAAGCACGGTCCGCAGAAATTGACTAAGCGCCTGCAGAAGGCTGTACACGCCGTGCGTGCAATGCGAGGTCTATCGAGAGCTCGTGCAAACACCGATAACCGGGGATTCAATAGTGATCGACGAATGGCGCGCATGTTAAGCAGCCAAAACGAATCAGGCCATATGCCAATCCTGCAAGACGATAATAACGAGGTAATGCTCGACTTGCCAGACGACGATGATAGCGACGAAGCGTTTGAGAAGCATCAGCAGGAAGTGGCCGCCCGAGGATATCGTGTAAACACACAGATCCTTCGCAGCCTATCGCTTTGGTCCGGTGGTGTCGCCACGGAACGCAGTATTCAAAATGCATACATCCGTCTCATTGGATCAGCACAACACTTCGTGTACATTGAGAATCAATTCTTTGTTTCTGGATTGGAAGGAGATCACGGTTGCTCAAATCGCATCGCCAATGCCTTGGTGGAACGCATTCGTCGCGCGTCGGACAACAACGAAAAGTTCCGTGTGATTGTTGTGATGCCATTGTTGCCAGCGTTCCCAGGAAAACCTGATGACAAGGATGCCAGTAGTCTGCGGGGTGTGATGTACTGGCAATACCGTACTATCTGCCGCGGTGAACACTCTATTTACCAACGTTTGTACCAAGAGCTGGAGGACGATGACCCGTTCAAATACATTGCGTTCTACGGTCTTCGCAATCACAGTGCCCGTGAAGGTGCGCAGGCTCAGACGGAGGAGGTGTACATTCACAGCAAGGTGATGATCGTGGACGACAGATCTTGCATCATTGGCTCTGCAAATATCAATGAGCGCAGTATGTGTGGTGACCGTGACTCGGAGATTGCTGTGCTTGTTGAGGACCATGAGATGGAGGAAGAAATCGCGATCGCAGACGGAGTGTACAATGTGGGCAAGTTCGGACACTCGTTCCGCATGAAGCTGTTTGAGGAGCATTTCGGTGTGAAGCCAGGCACGGAGTTGTACCAAAAGTATATTGACCCGGTGAGCAAGGATGCATGGTTCTCCATGCAAGAACAAGCCATGACAAACCATCAGATTTACGACTCGGTGTTCGGCTGCCTGCCATCCGATAGCGTCACAAACTTCGCTCAGATCGACTCGCACATCCAGTCCGCGCAGGGCCTTGACACTTCTGGCCGCGGTGCAGAGGAAGCTGTTGCCTCTGCGATGGGAAGCGGTAACACGGATGTGACCAGCAACAACGGAGATGAACGCCGAATGTCCTCGATGAGCGACCGCGCCATGTCACCCCAGAGCAGGAGAGGGACAAGTGGGCGCAAGTCGGCGTTCAGCGGTGCCATGAACGTGAACATGAAGGAGAGTTCGCACATCGCCCAGAAGAAGCACGAATTGGGCCACGTGCAGGGCCACATCGTGTACTTCCCTCTCAAATTCCTCGTGGACGAGCAGCTGGAGCCCAAGTTATTCCCGGCCGAACTCTTTCAGTAGCGAGGCAACAGCATTCTTGCCAGCTTATTTCTTCTTTCGGCAATACGAAAGCCTTTTTTACATGCATTGCAAGCAAGTAACTTGTCGGGTGCTTAGCGATTGAACACGCACCTCGATCATGAATTTGGATCATTTTTGAACAACATCACCAACGTAATCACTGTTTGCCTCTGGTAAAATCAAGTTGCAGCTATTACAGCAGACACCCAGCCACCATATAAATGAGGCACGCTTTGTAAATGTGTTGTCAATGAATTTGTGCAATGATGACTAAAGAGTCCACTGGAACTCACCAATGCGAATGATGCAGAATGAGCATCTCTAGTGCGAAATAAGCGTGCCGCAAACATCTCAGGCACTTGGTCAGTCGTTCTAGATCATATCTGTTGTAATGTCGAGCTATTCACAGGGCAACAAACCGACGTCGTGGTGCTCTCCATTGCCAACGACGAGCATCACCATGGATTCCAGTCGATTTTCTAGTCAAAAAATGAGCATAAGCAAAATTTCGTATGCCTCCTGCTATATCGAATATCCTTGCCACATTACATTACAATATAAATATAAAAGTAAGCATTCTAGTATTAGTTGGACCCTCTATAATGAATGTCCTTTCAACAGTTGAAGTCATACTTTCTCGAAACAGACGCCTGACGTATGGAACGACAGACGCTCCTCTACACTAGGCAGAGCCTGGCGACGGACGTCACAACCCAATTGCGTCTCGACTGAAGCAGATTCCTGAGGCTTTACTGGCTGCTAGAACGTCGATGGGTTTGAAGAAGTGGCTGGGTCTTGACGTCTCGGCGTCGCAGTCTGCGGGACACAACGTCAAGGGCGACGACGTGGAGACGGAGGCACCATTGGCCTTCGAGCGCCCACAGCATCGACCAGAGCACCACCGCCGCCACACGACGTGGGAAGCTCAGCGAGGACAAAGTCGCACGCCCACGTACGCACCAACGCGCCAAAGTGCGCCGCTTCAAAGCCGACAGGACGTATACACCCCCCGACAGCCGGAGCGCCGACTCTCGGACGTTCAGCACGACAACGACACCATGACCACAATGGTAACGGCTTTACAGTCGCCACCACCGCTGGTCGACTCGGACTCGGAAGATTCCGACGTCTCTATAGGTGCTGACGACGACTTTGTAGCGGACGCACCGCCTCCTGTGCTAGCGACTAGATCACGGTCGAAGACGATGACAACGCAGCGTAATAGTGTCACCAATGCTTTCCGCTTCTCATGGATGAACGTGTTGGGGCAGTCGACGAACTCGGAGATGGGACAGAGTGTCATGGCACAAGTCGCTGAAGAAGACGAAGCTGCAGAACGAAACACCCAAGTCAACACAGCGCACGACCCGGACGTGGCCTTACGACCACAGGACAATGAAATGGGTGTCGTGATGCAGGGCTGGCTCGAGAAATGTGGCCAGCAATTCAAGACGTGGAACTGGCGTTTCTTCGTGCTGCGCAATGACGGTGTGCTGTCTTATTATGTTGATGAAACTCTGAAGAAGCTTAAGGGATCTATCGACATCGGATGTGGCTCGAAAGCGGACGTGTCGGTGCAAACCAACTCCATGGACAAAAACTTTGTGTTTCTGATCGCCACGCCGCAGAGAAATCTCATGATATCCGCGCCATCGCAGCGCATGATGGCGAAGTGGATTGCAAGACTGCACGCAGCAGGAGCAGTCCCCACCGAACCATGGGACCCGCTTCGTAAGACTGTCAAGTTTTACGTGCGCGATACGGAGTGCAATCACGAATGGAAGCGCTATGATGACCCTACTTCGTACATCCACATGGAAGGATGTCTATTGAAGCGGGGTCATGTTAATAAGAACTGGAAGAACCGCTTCTTCCGGATTGAAAAGGGTGAACTGAGGTATTACACTGAGAACCAGAGTGAATTGAAGGGGTCAGTGCCACTGAAGGACACGATCGTTAGTCCTGGTATGGCGCAGTGTCCTGATGGACGGAAATACTACTTTGTGCTGACAACAAAGGACAGCAAGTTCGAGATGCACCTGAACGCTCACAACGAGAACTCGATGCACTTGTGGATTGAGGCATTGCAAGAAGCACAGACAGCTCTTGGAAGGATGGCTGGTAAGAAGGGAACAGTGGCAGGTTTGTCCCTGGTGGTCAAGCGTGCTGAGGAGATTCCACTGGTCAAGATTGGCGTGCTATTCAAACGACCGGAGGATATTGACATTGAAATGCAGAAACGCACAGAGGCCCTCATCGTGGCGTCTAGTCCTAGAAATCGTGGTGTCGCTGTGGGTAGCCAACTTGTCTCCGTCGAGGGTCGTAGCATCCTACGAGAGACGTACGCAGAGGCCCGCAAGATCCTGCGTGCGTCTTCGTTCCCTCTACAGCTGGAGTTTGTGTTACCACCGTACAAGCGTGGCGTTTTGATCAAGAAGTCCCGCTCAGGGTTTGAAAACTGGAAAAGACGTGTGATCATTGTGACGAACGGTGAGATCCACTACTACAAGCAGGTGTCGTCGTTCAGTGGAGGCAAGAAGGCACCGACTGAACTCAAGCATCGCAAGTCCTTTTCACTCTATGGCTGCTATCTGAATTTGGTACAGTTCCCCGGCCGCGACTTGTGCGTTGTAGTGGCGCGTTCACCGTCGGACAAATTAGTGCTGCAAACACGACAGAAGAGGAGCGCATGGAGTGGGCCAGTGTCATCTACTGCAGCATCCGCATGGTGTCCCAGGGCATCACTTCAGGCCACATTGAAAACCTACAGCTCGAGCACTCACGTTTACCGTCCAGACACATGCCATCCGACCTCCAAGGCAGCTTCAAGGACCACGACCAGCTCGAGTTCTAAACGACCGCATTTATTTATCAAAAAAGTATCTTTCGTCATGTTCATACGTCAGTCTCGCCACGACATACAAAAGTCAAGATGTTTGCCATCAAGAGCCACGAAGGAGATATTTTCCGACAAGATAAAACGCCAGCAACTTGGCTGCTCCTTTTTCCAGTAATTCTTTGCCTTGTGATTGGCTGATATTTGCGCTCGCCAGCGATCCTTTGGTCTCCCCTACGGACACACACCCAAAAAGTCGGAGTGCGAGAGAGCGCCCGTGTTTCCTCGTATTTCGTGCTGCTAGGCAGTCGTTTGGCCAGGTGCAAGTGTCCTACACTCTGCAAGTTGCGCTGTAGACGACTGACCAACAGCTTTTCTTGTAACGTAACAGGGTTAAAGGCATTCAAATGGCGGCGGCTGTGGCTGGTAAGAAAAATTATCAATCTATAGAGGGTGGAATGACCCTCTCATTTATGATATCATGGATTATCCAGAAGACAACAGTCTGTATCCGATTGCGATCCTCGTGGACGAACTCAAGCATGAAGATGTACAGCTGCGTCTCAACTCGATCCGCCAGATCCGCATCATTGGTACATTCTTTCCATTGCTGAAAGTATAGGATGCCGTGTTAACGGTTTATGACACATTCTCAGCGGAAGCTCTGGGAGCCGAGCGCACGCAGAACGAGCTACTACCTTTCATGAACGGTGCGAATTACTGTTGTCCTAGCCTTTTTACGAACTTCCAGGCCTCTTAGATGCTGAGATATGGGCATTTTAATGTTGACCCTCTTTATCCTGATAGACTCCCTTGACGACGAAGATGAGGTGCTGCTGGTCATGGCTGAGGAACTGGGTGACTTTGTGGACGTGGTGGGTGGCCCAGCTCATGCCTATTTGCTGTTGAAGCCTCTGGAATCTCTAGCGACTGTAGATGAGGCTTCAGTACGTGACATGGCAGTGCGCTCGATCTGCAAGGTGGTGGAGGCCATGGAACCTGATCACGTTGCTGAGCATTTTGTGCCAGTACTACGACGTCTTGTCACGCGTGACTGGTTCACGTCGCGCATTGCTTCGTGCAATCTCTTTCAGGTCGGCTACGCGAGACTTTCGGCCGAGATTCAGGCCGAGATGCGCGGAATGTTCGGTCAGCTTTGTCGTGACGATACGCCAATGGTGCGTAAGGCTGCGTCTGCTGCACTTGGTGGTTTTTCTTCCGCCATGGACGGACCTAGTGCCACTCAGGAAATGTTGCCATTATTTTCAACACTGGCTACGGATCGCCAGGACTCAGTTCGGATACACACAATCGACAACGCTGTTGCTCTGGCACGCCTCGTTCCGACAGATGTGCTTCCAACCCAGGTTCTACCGACTATCTTTGAAACTGCACGTGATGGCTCGTGGCGTGTGCGATGGTCTGTGGCCAATCGCTTCCCAGAGATCTGCGAGGCGTTGAATGCGGAGACCGTCAACTCTACGTTCTGTGACTCGGTTGTTTCTTTGCTTGAAGATAATGAAGCTGAAGTGCGCACTGCGGCAACTTCAAAGATTATGGGTGTAGTACGACTTCTACAGCCTCAGCGGACCGTGGAAAAGATTGTGCCATGCTTCCAGCGTCTTGCGCGTGATATGTCGGACCACGTGCGCTCTGCTCTGGCTTCGGTGGTGATGAAGATTGCGCCGTTTTTGGGACGAGACCTTACCATTGAGCATCTTCTGCCTCTCTTCTTACTTGTAAGTACTTCAAGTGTTTGTCTTCGCGTTGATGTGTTTGTTTTTTGCTAACGTGCTTGTGCTGGAATAGCTACTAAATGACCAAAATTCGGAAGTTCGCTTAAATGTTATCTCTAATCTGGAGGAGGGCAACAAGGTACGCAGTATGAGGCATGACTCTGAAGTCATGTGATTGTGTAATTGATTCTGATTAATGTTGCGATATAGGTGATCGGAATTGAACTGTTGTCCCAATCGCTCCTACCGGCAATCGTACACCTTGCGGAAGATCGTCAGTGGCGTATTCGTCTGGCAATCATAGAGTACATTCCGTTACTAGCCGCTCAGTTGGGACGCGACTACTTCGAGGAGCAACTGTCGGAGCTCTGTATGGCGTGGCTGGTGGATAATGTATATTCGATCCGTGAAGCAGCTACGATCAACTTAAAAAACCTGACGGAACGCTTCGGTGCAGACTGGGCACGCACCAGCGTGGTGCCGCGGATCTCGACCATGCACTCGAACGCCAACTTCCTGCACCGCCTGACATCTTTGTACGCAGTGAAGGTGCTTTGCGAAGCAATGACTCCTGAGACGATTCAAACGCTCCTGATCCCCTTGGTGGTTGAGCTTGCTCAGGTAAGCAAATAGTAATGATTAATGATTGCTCAAGGCGTAGTACTAATATTTTTTGTAGGATCCGGTTCCGAACATCCGCTTTAACGTGGCAAAAACACTGGAGGTTCTCGGTCCCAAAGTAGACGCGGAGGTGTGCACGAACACTGTCACCCCGTGCCTGACGGCGCTGCTGCAGGATGGTGACGCCGATGTTGTCTTCTTCGCGCAGCGAGCGCTCTCGACGCTCGGCTAGATTTAGGTAGATATCGCCTGTATCTCAACTCAAACTGCGCAATAAACTGAATCATACATAAAGCAGAAGTACTGACGATAGTTGTGAGTATATCAAACGTGTTCCTTTCGATTCCCACGTATCCTAGAACACGGAGTTGCTCCGCGTGTCGTAAACAGAGTCCGACACCCACCACCGCCAAAGTGCTTCAAACGTAATTTTCGCTGTGGAGGTTGAGTAGTTTATACCAACTGGAGATTGCCCAGTCATGCCATTTTGCTGGATCTGTCGCCAGATTTCGTCGACTTCTGTGTTAGTGAGAGCATCAGTCATGCCTAATTCCTGTGCGAGTGACTGCAACTGGTCTTTTGCGAGAAATTCATTAGCGTCCCTAAATTTTTCAAACGCTGCCTTCAGTCTGTTTCGTTCGCTTTCAACATCATTGTCGTCACTGGATGTTGCTAGGACTTCCACGTGCTCCATCGCGTCTACATGACACTGGAGCTTTCGCAACTTGGATGTCTGAAAACGAAAATCAATAATCAGAAGGGTTAGACATCGTTCAAGATAGCAACATACCAGAATCATTTCTGTGGCTTCGTCTCCAATGCTGGAACACAATCGAATCGCATCTGCGTATATTGTCATCGCACTTGCGTGATCCTACATTAATACCATAAGAAAAGTTGAATCTGTGTGAGTTTGCAACATCTCCTTAGATCGACCAAACTTACTTTGCAAAATGTGAGCAATTCTCCTGTCTCAAGAAGCACTTGTACTTCTCCTTGAACAGCAAATACACTCTTAGCAACCTCTGGAAGCTATCAACCCACGTTATGATGAGAATAACTACATGTAGTATTACGGAGCAAGTCAATATGCGGTTCTACCTGATACAGTCTTCGTGTTTCGTCGAGCATATCATGCAATTTTTTCTGCAAGGTTTCTGTTGTTTCGGTAGCACTGGCATCTTCATCTTCATCAAGATGAGTTTGGGCAGGCTCTTTCCCACTCTGATCAATTTGCCACGCAGTTCGCTGAAGTCGAATTAAGCAAAGGCGGCATTCTTCTCCAGCACTTAGTGGCTGGTATCATCAATCAGTCTAAGCAGCTAATTTATACCTGCAAGACGAAACACAATTTGTGCTAGATCCAATGAAGAAAAGTCGGGGTTCTTTGTCCTGCCGATTGTCAACAATAGCTAAGGAAGGTGCCATGTAGATTAGTGCTAACATGGTGGAAACAAATGATTATACAGTTTACTTCAAATTTGGTGATCACCGACTCCAGCTCGCGCTGCCTTTCGCGGACTCCAGGCTTTAAGATGCTTGACCCCGGTCTCAAGACCATTCTTGTTTTTGAAACCCTTCGATTCGTTGGTCTCTAACTTTGGGGCACCACGATCTCAAAGTGACCAGGCATTCTTACAAAAACCCTGTTGTATTTTTCCCACGCTGAGGCTGGACCAACTCGTTGGCCTACTAATCTATCAGTGAAAAGGACTAAAATGACTACAGTACTTGAGCTGGTTGCTCTGGAAAGATTTGTCGTACCTTGCTTAAGAGTGGATTGGGAGTCTTGTATGATAACCTTATGTGGAGGAAGACGCCGCGCGTCGTCTCTCATAATCTGGGTCATCTGTAGGTAGTTCAAATCGGCAAAGTGGGCACGAGTTATGCTGCTTGAGCCACGGTAGGATGCAGTCTGGGTGGAAACTATGCTCACACGGTAGACGGTGAACCTCATCGTCTACAGCGAAGAAATCCTTACACACGGGGCATTCCGCGCTGCCGTCAACTTCACTTTGAGTGATCTTCACCTTCGGCAGCTTCTCCACGACGTCCTTAGATGCAGGGGGCGCTCCATGCTGAAAATGTAGCAGAACAAGATGCAAATCAGCTTCAGAATCGACAATCTCAAATTCTTTTTTTCAATCGCCCTTACCCGGTTGGGATCGTTTTGCATGAGTTGGTTAATCACATTAGTCATGTTGCCAAAAGCATAATCTCCCGGGTTGCCCGTCATCATCGGGAACATGCCTCCCAGAGCGTCCAAAATGCCCATGGGGTCTCCACCTTCTCCTGACTCACTGACATAAAACTCGACAGGATTCCCACTACTGCTCATGAAACGTGTACTACGTCCTGTAGCCCCCGACAAAAACTGCAACAAACTGTTCCATGAAAATAACAAAATACACATCATGAGTCCTTTCCTCATTTTCCCTAAACTTCATAAACTCACTCAGGCAACGGCGGATGTCCATCTCGTCCTTCATCTGTAGCTGGAAATCGTGTCGCTCGAGCCGCGGATCTATAAACACAAAATAAAAACGTTAAATTTCTCTAAAAATGCTAAAACTCCATCAAATTCTACCTTGGCATCGGTCGAAAACGTCCAAATTCATTGCGATTTTCAGTCTGCTCGTTACCTTCAACTGGAACAGGAGGTGCCTGTGTCTGTGTTTGTGTGTCCTCCACTTGTTCCACCTGAAAATTCTGCGGTGGATCGTCCTATTCAGTAGAAAAATCATAAAAAAATGAAAAAATGATTACACATAGTGGCATTTACTAGAGAACAAGCCCACACACGTCCTCAATCTCCTCCACGAAGTTACCACCACACTGCACACAGCAAACCTCCTCACTGGGCTCGTCCACGCGCGTATCCACGGCAGCGCTGCACTCGTGGCACCAGAATCGCGGCTCAACTGTCGTAGGCGTCGGCGTCATGGTCGAACTGCGACTGACTTGATAAGAGCGCAGATGACGCAATCTCATTGGAGAAAAACATGGCGATTTATGTATGGGACGGAGAAAGTTAAAAATGGGACGAGTTGCACTTCAACATGACCAAGATGTTGGTCTTAATGCATTTAGTCAATTTTTAAAGAATTTTGAGCAAGAGTCTATGCAATCGTGTGATAACTGCAGTGAGTCAAGTGACTTAGGCGTAAAGCTGCTTGGAGTATGTGAAGAGGTCGTGCACACCGCCTTCCTTTTGGGCGCTGACAGTGCGGCGTTCGAAGCGTAGCTCGCCCTTGTATAGCGCCGTGTGCAACTGCGGGATTGAACGCATACCCAGGTCCTGGAAACCGTGACGGATGCTCTGTTGGATGTACGGGAGGTATTTGTGCACACTTCCCTGATCCACGACAGCACCGGACACACCAACAGCAACGTGGCTAGCAGCAGCAGCAGCGTGGACAGCGACGCCATGACGATAGTACTCGTGACTGCCGCTGCCGTAGTAGTGTTTCAGACGCATGCCATCCTGGAAAAAGTAGTCACCTGGGGCCTCCGCCGTACCGGCAAGGCTTGATCCCATCATGACAACTGAAGCGCCAAGAGAGAGGGCCTTAATCGCTGCACCAGGACTTCCGATGCCACCGTCTGCGATGACAGGGACACCATAGTCCTTGGCCAAAAGAGCAGTGTTGTAGATGGCTGACAGCTGCGCACGACCCACAGCTTTCACAACCTGAGAGGTGGACACGGAGCCGACACCCATACCGACGCGCACGCCGTCCACACCAGCGTCTAGCAAGTTCTTTAGCTGCTTCATCGTGACAACGTTGCCGCCAACGACTTCAACTGATGAGTGTGTTTGCTTGATGTACTTGTTGAACAAAAGAATATATGGGAGGTTAGCCTGACAAATGCTGATGGCAAGGTGAGAAATAGAGACTTACCTTCACGAGCTCAATTTGAAGTCTGTTGTCTCCCTGGCGGGCGTCCAGTGCAATAACGTCGGCACCAGCAGCCACAAGTGCATCGATGCGCGGCTTGGCCTGCTCGTTTAACGATACAGCAGCACCTACAAGTAGCTTGTGGGTCTCAGGGTCACGCACAGCATTCGGGTAGTCACGATGCTTGAGCAAGTCTAAACGAGTCATGAGCGACACAAGATGTCCTGACGCATCCACAATGGGGAGTGTTCCCTTCTTTGCTTCCTTCAGCGTCTGGTTGGCTTTCTCAAGCGAAATCGGGTACGTGCCAACAACCAGTTGCTCAAGGGGTACCATGATGGTCGACAAAGTCACCGAACGGTCCTCCACGAAGTCCACATCACGGCTTGTGACAAGACCCACAAGTTTGCCAGTGGGGTGTCCGTCCTCTGTAATAGGCACACCTGACACCTTCAGTTGGTCCAAATCAGCGACAGTGTTCGTCGGGCCCAGCACCTTTGGTTCAGGAATGAAGCCGTTCTCGTAGTGCTTCACCGCGCGCACCATTTCTGCCTGCTGCTCGATCGAGTTGTTGCAGTGCAGGAAGCCCAGACCGCCTTGCAGAGCGATGGCAATGGCCATATTGGCTTCCGTCACAGTGTCCATGGGTGAGCTCACAATAGGAGCCGACAGCTTCACCTTCTTCGTCAGTCTGGTGGCCACGTCCACATCTTGAACGCCAAAGTCAACTAGAAACATGGATACAATCCAGCGTTATCCACCACTCTCAATAGTACAAGATACTTGAAGTGGAACTTACTGTGTCCAGGCTAACGTAGCAATAAGAATTTGGTGGAATGTATCAATGACACAAATACAAAAATGAGCATAACTTGACGACTAGATTTGGAATAACGTTCATAATTGCGGTGTACCAGGGAGATAACGTCGTCGAAGGTGAGGCCGTTGCTGTCCTTGTTGTGGAAGAGCTTCTCGGCGCTTACGCCGTCGTAAAGACTTTCGTCAATAGCGCTCATGGTGTTGCTAGAAGTCGGTCACGAAAATGGCTCGTTGAGGACACGAGATGTTTTGACCAATCAAATTAGTTTATTTGAAACGATGTTTATGTTGAAGTTGGCTGTTTTAAATTGATTCGTTAGAGGCGACAAAGTTGCATGAACAAGTCCTGAGCACGCTGGTCGTCCCATTCTGTGGAATTGTTGTTGATATGTGGCGAAGCGGAATATGTTGGAAGTTTTGTGGATCTGGATGGCATCTTCACCTTACGTCGATTTTCAGTCAGATTTGGGGCATGCACTGGTGATTCCGACTGTGGCAACATTTGCTTGAGCAACTGCTGTAGCTGCTCTTCTGGTGAAAGCATTTGCGACGATGTTTCTGTCACTCGAGGGTTGATCGAGAGGATTGGTGCTGGTGTTCTTGCTGGTCTTGTTGGAGGCAATTGTGAAGTCGAACGATGACAGGGAACTTGATTTTGTGAACACGAAACCGTCTCGATGCCAAATAGACCTTCGTACGGAGGAGGTGGTGAGTCTGTACGTGGAAGTACGAGGTGGTTCGTGACCTGGTTGGAGTAGATAGGCTCCTGATGTTGAACGATGTATTGCAATGGCCGCTGCGGTGGTGCTACAGGAGGCAACGCGTTGCTAAACGATGATGCCGTACGCTTAATGCTGTGAAAGTTCAGCGAATATAAGAATTGGTATCGTGCCACATAAGAGGAACTTACATCTTCTTCTTCGATGGCTTTGACCGATGTCGAAGTTGAGGCTTTTGCTTCCTGACGTTCATCGCACATTTAATTTCGAACCGTTCAGATATCACGCAAGAACAAACTTACACTTTTCGTAACTCTTGGCTAACACCTTTGTGGTGAACGCTTACGGTCTTTTGATGGAGCGTTTGCAGAGAATATTTTTGTGGATACATGAATTCGGCGCTCATGTGCAGAATTTGGTTATTAGTGGGTTCGGCTGATCGAGTACTTGACAGATCCACCTCATGGCTCGGATGCTCCGAGAAATCTGCAACAAATGGGTTAGATGGTATAAAATAGTGTACCTAGCAACCTTACATCCAGGTGTTCGAGCTCGTAGCATCATGTTTTCAAGTTTTAGCAGCCGGATCTGTTCCTTCAGGTCTTTAATAAGTTTTTCCTGTTCCAGATAAAAGTGAACACATGATTAGTTGGCAACGGGTATGCAATTGAATTACGCCTACGTGTGGAGTGAGTAGAGCTGTGGGGCGATTCTTGATTTTAGCAACACCCATCGCGAATTCAAGCGTACGGGTAGACTCGACTGCAAACTGTGGCGACGAATTCACACAAGCGATCATAAGAGTCTTAGAGTTCCCACCTAAGCTATCCAGCAACAGCATTGTAAGTTTGGAGTCACGGTACGGCACGAATTTGGCCTTCCCTGTCTTGCTGCACTTAGGGGCATTCATTGCCTGAATCACTTGACTGAGGCAGTGAAGACTCCGATTGATATGGCACGTTTCGCGCAGTTGTGTGCCCACTGCTCCAGAATCTGAAGCACGTTCACTACCAGCCAGATCAACTATCGTGATTTTACCATAGCGCTTACCAGCAAGAAGCGCATCAGGTGAATCGGGTCTCAAAGGAGCTGCGTCAATGTAAATTGTAACGAGGCAGTGACTCCTGTTCGAACGTTCGTTTAGCAAGTGACTAGACTTGGCACGGTGGGTAGCGGCTGCCTTCACCACCCTTACGATCTCTCGAGCTGTTACACATTCCACCACGGTGGCGTTCTCCAAGAAGAAACCGTGTGTCTTGGAAGAGCGTACCGCTAGAGTCTCCTTCCGTGGGTCGAAAACATCGCGCACTTGTTCATTGTAGATTTCAACACACGTCACGCGCAGTGTATACTCAACCTCACCTTTTCGAGCAGAAACTGCATTCATCAGTGCTTGTGCTGTGCGTGGCAGTAGACCATCATGCTCGTGAAGAGCCATTTTGCGCTCTGTGACACCATCTTCCTTCCCAAAAATTGTGAAAGACTTGCCTGCTCCGGTTTGCCCGTAGGCGAAAATGGTCACGGGAAACCCGTTCAGTGCAGACTCGACGAGCTCTTTTGCACGCACTTTATCGAAAACATTCTCTTGTGATGCTGTCGATGGCAAAAACGTCTCGCAACGAAACGTGGCTGCACGTGTGTGAGCGACGTCACTATAGATAAAGAGTTCTCCAGGGTTTTCAGGACTGGCAGCTACGCACTCTTGGTCATTCACCGAGTTATTGCCATTGTGTTTTGTATCACCGACGTATGGTCGAGCACGCACCACAACACGTATCTTTTCTTCCTTCTCCATGTCGTTCTCAGCAACAATTTCTTGTTAAACTGGAGAAGGAATGCAGAGGTTTGTATTTTAGGCAGAGCTATTCATATGCCGTCAAGTTTATTGGAAACAACGTCACTTTGAGTTGAAAACAATGAATGGTTAATTTTGTGAGTACGTTAGATGCGTTGCATACGAGTGCAATGCTTCCCAAAACACTATTCGAGCTACGTAGTGCTCTGTTTTTATAGCCTCGATCAGACAGCGCCCTGTAGGGCGGTGGTAGATCGGTAGATTATTGCACACTTGAAACATCCTCCACGGCATCCTCCTCAAACTCGAGCGGAATGAGCTTAATGTCACAACCGTCCCGATGCGGGCTCAGCTCAATGACCGTGTCCTCGTACGACTGCAGGTGCGGCACCTTGGCAGCTTCACAACCGGCAAAGTATCCCATGAGGCAACGCAAATAGATTCGCTGCAGATCACCAGCACGTCGCGCTTCTTGCGCTCGAACTCTACGATGAGTGAGCGCAACCGCGAGATCACATCCACGTAGCTCTCTCCACCAACACCCGGATAACGGTAACGAAGCTTATCCTGCAACCGAGCCGTGTAGTGTTTCGGGTAGAAACGTTCAATCTCCTCGTAGGTGAGACCCTCGAAGTCACCACCACCGAGCTCGTTGAGCAGCGTCGTGGTCACGTAGCGCTTCAAGTTGCGGGTCGGGATGTAACTTGCCGTTTCTCTCGCACGCTTCATAGGACTCGTCCATACCTCCATGGGCCGTTCCAGCTGCAGTTGCTCGACGAAGTGAGCGATGGCACGCGCCACGCGGTGACCCTCGGGTGACAGCTCTGTGTCCAGACCGAGGATGCCCTTGCAACTCGTAATACTCGGTCCCGGGCGCACCAGCCAGATCCGGCGTGGAGATAGATGAATATTCTGCATTAGCGACACGATGTGGCTCTGCAGAAAACCCTGGCAGTATCGCGCTTGAATCTTCTCACCAGCATTGTACACCTTCACGTAGCATGCGTTACCGCCATCTTCCGTGTCTTCAACGGTCTCGTAGACCTTTTGGTACTCTTGCACACGCTGTCGGAAGTCTGCCAATGCCACTTCGGGGTCCTTGTCCTTATAATCTGCGTTCGAGAGTTTTCTGCAAGTAAATCACCACACACACGCATATCACACCGCAACACGTCAGGCTACCATCATGCCATCTTGCAAGATTTGCAACTCACCGTCGATAGTTTGCCTCGAGCAGTTCCTCGTTGTCACAAATGCTTTCCACAAACATGACGCGGACATTGCGATGTGAGCTCACCTTCTCCAGAATATGTTGTCTATACCATTCAGACCACCACATATGAGTTCATCATCCAGCTATCCATCCCATGTCGACGTACCTTCGTAGCTTCGTTGTGTTGGTCGCGTCAAAGACCGCGACGTGTCCCTGGGTCTCGAGCCACTCCAACAGATCGTCCAGTGCATCCATCGCCATCTCCTCCCGCAACCTCGTAGCGTCAGAGTTATTGGCACTAAAGAAAGTAGCGTCCTCGCCGGCTTTGCCCAATTTGCGACGTAAGTTGCCCACATTGAACATGCGCGTAGGGAAGCCCAGCCACTCAATGTATCGCAACGTCTTGTGCACCACAAAGCTCTTGCCGCGAGCTGGCAGTCCCACCATCACGAGCACGAGCTTCTTCTGCGAGGACATGAGTCCATCAGTGCTGCCACTGCCGTCTGCGCTCTCCTCGCTGCTGCTGTCGCTGTCCACGGACACCGCAGCCTGCGCTCCTTTCTTCCACATCCACTGCGACTTGCGGTCGTCGCCTAAACTGTTGAGGCGCTTGAGGCGTTGATTAGCGAAGCGTCGATGCATGGTCTTGAACACCAGCAAGCGCTTGCGGCCGTCGCGCACGGCGTCTTGAAGCGTCTCCCGGTAGAGCACTACCTGTAGAGCGAGCGCCAGGGCCAAGGCGACAGACCACCCGGCGCCAGCTGGGCTCGGGAGGCTTGGTAGATTGAGCTTCATGCAGTGGTGTCTGCTATTCACTTGACTCGGTGCTTGGTGTTGTGCGCACTCAGCGGGTCTTTGCTAAATGGCGTGGTGGAAACGCTCAAATAAGTTTAACGCCCCTCGTCCGAGTGAAAGTGACCGAAGGATTTGCGAGAAATGCGCTGTTACTCACTGCGACCCTCACGACGGGACAAAGATGTCGGACACACTAAGCGAATCTCGGCATAATCGGCGACGCTGACGCACGTCGCGAGACAATCCAATTGCTATGCATAAGCAGCATTGGGCTGCGAGACGGATTCAGGTCATTGCCAGCAGTGTTATTTAATGACTTCGATCTACTGACATGTGCTTGGCGCCTATGCAACTGTAGCGTGTCTTCCGCGGCTGGCGGACGCGTCGCCGCGTTGTACTCCAAGTGCGTGAGGACATGGAGCTGCTGGTCGCTGACATTCGACGCCAACTGGACGGCGACTGGGCGCTGCTTGGACCTGCGACGGCCTCGTCCTTCGTGCTGGACTGGGGTGCAGATCACAAGCTGCGGCTACCGCGGATGGAAGACGCGCTCTTTGGCGTCTCAGTTCGCTTTCCGGATAAGGAAGAAGAGCATGGCTACTTGGCTAATGCAAATGTGAAGGAGCAAATTGATCACTCGGACAGTGAGCAAGTGGCACCGAATGATCCCGGCAATGCAGCAATAACTGTGCCGCTTGAATCAAGTCTTGACTATCAAGACCAAGCTCACAGCACGTTCGAGAACCATTTGCAGCCTGCTGACGAAAGCGCTGCTGACCAACTTGATCACCAAGAGGCACCGAATGATCCCGACAAAGCAGCAGTGATTGCGCCGCTTGAATCAGGTCTTGACTATCAAGACCAAGCTGACAGCACGTTTGAGAACCATTTGCAGCCAGCTGAAGAAAGCGATGCTGACCAACTTGATCACCAAGAGGCACCGAATGATTCGGACAAAGCATCAGTGATTGTGCCGCTCAAATCAGGTCTTGGCAATCAAGACCAAGTTGACAACACGATCGAGAACCATTTGCAGCCTGTTGAAGAAAGCGTTGTCAACCAAGAGGCAATGAATCATTCATTGAATGATCCCGACAAAGCAGCAGCGATTGCGCCGCTTGAATCAGGTCTTGATTATCAAGACCAAGTTGACAGCACGTTCGTGAACCTTGTGCAGCCTGCTGACGAAAGCGCTGCCGATCAAGCCGTTGGTCCACAGGATACCAGCACAGCTCACGAGATCAGCTCCAACACCAGCACGTGTGACGCGTGCGTGTCGGCTGTAGAAATACGCAGCAACTCGCTCCAAGCAGAAACGTCAGCAGAAAGCATGAACAGTGCGCTGCAGCAGACCGACAAAGATGGGAAGACCCAGCTGGCGAGCGTTCAGCCTGAACTTCAGGTGATCCTAACGACGCACTCGCGAGCAGAAATTCTGCTAGAGATCGAGTGGGCACGCCAGGCACTTCGTGACAGGAGAAAGGTATGTCAATTGCTTTACATGTGTGTTATGTAGCAGTCTCACTGCTCGTTATTCATTCACAGCAATGGGGCTGACATCTTGTATGTGCCTTCAGTACCTTCGATCCAAGCAGCGTATGGAGCACGACTCGAATATGGTCATTGCGTGATCTCCATTATATATTCCTGCTATGCCAACGTATTCCATTAATTAATCGGCTCATCCTAATATCCTGGCATGCTATTCGAAAGCAGCACGCAACTAGTAGGCAACCTTAGAAGCGCATGTCGTGGACGCGGTCGTTCTTGGTCAAAGTGAACTTAGCGTTCAAGTACTCGCGCAAGTACGGCTCATTCACCAGCTTCTGCATGAGCAGGGCATCCACTACCTTCTGGTCCTTCTTACGTTGCTCCGCAATCACAGGTGCTGTCTGGATAACGCAAGACTACCGTCAGTTTTACAGATGGAGGAACTTTTGCGATCCCAAGCGCATTTCGCAAGCCCTATAGAGCCTTTCAGCTCTCACAGGGACCACACATACACAAGATCTATGCAAGCAAAGCAAAGCATTCGTCAACGTACCGAAGTTTGCTGTGCCGCAAAGAATCGTTCGTCCTTGCTGCCCTTTTTAGTTGGTTTGTCCTTAGTAAAGTAGTCATCATCGATCTCCGGCAGTTTTACGTCGGACAGATCCATTCGAGTGGACGTGGCAATGACAAATGCTTGGTTCACGCGACGAAGAGGCACACCGTTCACCTTGTACGGTCCGGTGATCAGCAGTGTGCCGGACAGCAGCTGCTTGAGGAATACCACGCGCTTGCCACGGAAGCGTCCGGACAGCAGAATGAGAACTGTTCCGGGTGTAATTGACTTGCGTAGCTTAGCCGTCTTGACGCTATTGCGCTTCGTCTTGGCGGAAGGTAGCGGCTTGGGGATATAGTCGGCTGGGTACCATTTCTTGGCCGAGTGCACGGGCAGCGGCGCCTTCTGAGCTTTGGCTTTATTGCTTGCTGCGCTATGAGCGAACACGCGGCCGTTGGTCTTGGCTAGACTGTTGGCAGAGATGGCGTTGATGCCTCTCGCCAGCTCAAAGTTGGCGCGTTTCTTGGGTTCTTGGACGCCCATTTCCAGGTAGATTTAAACTGGAAAACATGGTGATTAATGAGGCAAAAGGGACATTGTTAGGTACGTGAAGAGATACAGGTTGATGACAGCGAGGATACGCTACGTCAATCGACGTATATCAACACACTCGCGTGCATGTAGACGATGGATTTAACGCTTACCTTTGTTATGTCGTGAATGGAGACCGCGAAAAGGGAGACGTAAGTTTTATCCAATTAAACGGCGACAGTTTCTACCAATCATTGTCAGTTCTACAAGTCAACATCATCAGCATGCACTCGAAGCATTTGAATGAAAGCAATTGAATGAAAGTATATGACTGATAAATTAGCGTCTATCTCTATCTACAATGTTTTTTTACATTTATAATGCTGTTCCGATGGGTGCGAAGCTGCCATGGTCCTCTTGAATAAGCCACACATCATCAATGACTTGCCCGTAGAGCCCGCGAGCAGCTGGGTTTTCAGGGTCGGCCTCAACTTGCTGCCAGTGAAGGTGCGTGGCATTCATGACCTCCATGCGCGAGTAGCCAAAGATGGAGTTGCGGAACGCATCCCATACCTCCGTTGGCCTCTCGAAAGCCTTGCGCATGGTTGATGTCATGTATTGCCCCGATGCACCAGTCAAAATGTGAGTGGTAGCGCGCATGTTATGCGTCCGTTTCCATGTCTGCGACTTGTACACATCAAAGGCTCGTTCGTAGTTGTGTTGATGGCCGCAAAGGTACAGGTCAACTCCGTGCTTGAAGAACTTGTCCTCAAGCTTGTCTCGCAACATGGCGGCCTTGTCGCCACAGTTCGTGTCATCGGAGGTGCAGTACATGGGGCGGTGTCCAATAACTACGAGCCACGGGGTCTGCTCGCGATTCGCATTGGCTTTGGCAAGATCTTGCTCCAGCCAAGCCTCTTGGCGTGCGATCACGTCTCCATCTACCTCTAGTGTTTTCGTGAAATAAATCTCCGTAGAGATAATCGTGAAGTGCACAAGCCCCACGTCAAAAGAGTAGAACCAATTGTTTGGCACCTCCTTGGGTTCTGCATCCTTCGTATGTCCACCAATGTGCATGGTCTGCACACCTTCGTTTTCGTTGCTTGGCATGAGTCGAAATCGCTGTGAGTAGTGGCTGAATACGTTGTGAGCCTCGTGGTTGCCCGGGCACACCATGAACGGCACACTAGCAGCTATGGGTTCGATCTCCTGCATGAAGATATCTCCGACATGACCGTCAATCATGTCCAGATCGTAGGCGTAGTCTCCAACAGACACGACACCATCGACAGTTCCCTCAGCAACTTCTGACTGCATCATCGGCAAAGTAGCCGCGTTCTGGTAACCAATATCCCCGGTCACCAAAAACCGCGTAGATTTTGCCTTCTCTCCTGGAGCCAACGGTGCCGGTGCAGTCTTAGTAACATACGGGATGGACCATGATGCGTAATGTGCGTTGCCGACAACGTACGTATACCTTGTGTCCGGCTTTAATCCCTCCAGCTTCACTACATGCAACCAGCGCTTGGATTGTTTCTCACCATCATCCTCAAACAGCGTTGTGTTTGCCCAAGCTGTCACAGGCGTTGCGTCTGGCCCTTCTACCACAATACGAGCATGGTAGCCTTCTACCAATTGCAACTGAGCGTCTCCTTCGCCACAGAACTCTTTGGTCATCCACTGCACAGCCAAACTACCAGGTTTCAGTCCATACGCTGTATGGACGTGTTTCGGACGACATCTCTCTGCTTCATCGCCTCTAAACGGAAGATTAACACCCAGTCGATGCACTGCTGACCAGCCGTGGAACACAGAGCCAACAATGAATTCATAAGGAGCGTCGTGCTCTCCCTCTGGCAAGTTGATGAAAGCTGTGTGTGTAGTGAACGTGGCTCCGTCCGTCGTGTACGTGATCGCCTCCTTCTTGGTAAAAGGCTCCTCAGTGTCTCCAGTAACGAGCATCGTGTCGTTGGCACCCAGTCTACGGTAGCGCACTTCCACATCAGCCGCGACGTCGTGACACGAGCGCCACGGGTTGGCGAGGGCAGGGCTGGAGTCATGTGCCTTCTGTAGCTTCACCTTGCGGATGTATGTGCGTCGGGTGGCCCACTCTACGACAGCGCGTGTGCCCACGACAGACGAGCGGATGTCGTATGGCACACAGTTCTCCACCTCACGCTTCTCAAAGTCGTTGGCGTCTTCAGGTTCCTGTTCACGTGCGACGACGGCAGCTCGTGGGGGCGGAGGAGCAACGAGCGAAGATACGCCGACGACCAGCACCATCAAAAGCAGCAAGCTGGAAGTCGCGGGCACCATGGCGGACGGTGGCGGATTTGAGACTGCTGGAGTGACACTGTTGCTGTTTGGCATGACGATGGGAGATCGGAGTATATTGCTTTCACTATAGGAGGGAATCTTAAAACTTAACCCTTGGTTTAATGACCTCAAAAGTGTCAAATGAATTGTCACTTGAATTGTTTAATAGAGACCGAGATCATCCTGTAGAGAAGGACGACAAAAATATTGAGGCACGTTCGTCTGTGATTGAGAAGGATATGACCAAGAGCTCTTCTGCTATCTGTCGCTCGCGTTGGCCCATTTGCTGTATCTCTGCATGCGCTAGTATATGTTCAGGCAGCTGTGTGTGGTGTCCTTAGATATTCAGAAACGATCGGCTAGCAGAGCGCTACAGTTTCATGCGAGATTCCAACGCAGTTGGCTACGACTGTCTCTGCCAGATCTAACGAGCTGGTTTCTTGCCATGTACTTGATATTATTGACACGGCCGCGAGTTAAAATTTCGTGGCTTCTGTCGACGTGATATCGTCGTAGTAACATTTACCCGGACCATTTTGAACGCTGTCACCTTGGAAATGTACGTATCTGCACATCATGTACACTAGGATTCATCATAATATAGATATGACGATGGTATGGCCCAAGGCTATAGGTTACAGCAGCCGATCATGTTAGCAAAAGGTATTAACTCTGTTGTAAACGACGTCATGACAGTGTCTAGATTAGGAAATTGCGTGTGCATTTAATGAGAGTGCTGATGTGTATTTGTGGAAGACTGCGACCTGTAGGTTGTTTTCGACACTGTAGTGTTGCAAGAATGCATGTCACATTCGATTGAAGCAGCTACGTTGCCGGAACAGTCGCAACTTAACTGCTTACGTTGCTCAATCCATGCTTTGAATTCCACCCAATCAGTGCACTCACCCAACCAGCGTCAACAGCTAACCCAAAGTCCAATCAATCGCATAGACAGCAGAACTCGTGACCATGACGGACGTGACGCCCGAGACCCCCTCTGTGAAGCAGCCCACGTGGTATCCGCCGCGCCCTATCGAGGGCTTGACGGAGTACTGGGACACGCACTACCCGCTGCGTCTGTATAACAGCATGACGCGCTCTAAGAACGCCTTTGTGCCCATGAAAGGCAAGCGCGTGCTGTGGTACATGTGCGGCCCCACAGTGTACGACCAGACTCACCTGGGTCACGGCCGCACCTACACGTGCTTCGACTATGTGCGTCGCATCCTGGAGGATTACTTCGGACTGGAGGTGGAGCTGGTCATGAACATCACGGATATTGACGACAAGATCATCCTGCGTGCGGCTGAGACCGGCTGGCTCGAAGCCAATCAGGGCAAGGAGCTGCCCAAAGACAAGGACGAGAAGGCCAAGCTCGTCATGGAGTGGGCTGCTCAGCAACCTGCTGAAGACAACATGCGACGTACGCAGGAGCTTTCGAAGTACTGGGAGAAGTCATTCCTGGACGACATGGCGTCACTCAATATCAAGACCCCCACGGTCATCACCCGCGTGAGTGAGTATGTGCCAGAGGTAGTGGAGTTCGTGGAGGGTATCATTAAGAACGGCTTTGCTTATGAGAGCAACGGCTCCGTGTACTTTGACACTGCGGCGTTCGGACGCTCCAAGGGCAAGGCATACGGCAAACTGTTGCCTGAGAATGTTGGACAGTCGGAGCTATTGGCAGAAGGTGAAGGTGCACTGTCGGCTGGTCAGTCCGACAAACGCAATGCCAGTGACTTCGCACTGTGGAAGAAATCTAAGAGTGGTGAACCGTTTTGGCCCTCGCCATGGGGTGAGGGACGTCCTGGATGGCACATTGAGTGCTCGGCCATGGCAAGTGATGCACTCAAGCACCTTGCTGGAGGTAAAATTGACGTTCACTCGGGAGGCATTGATTTGCGTTTCCCGCACCACGACAATGAAATTGCGCAGTCTGAGGCGTACTTTGATTTCTCGCAGTGGGTCAACTACTTCGTGCACACAGGCCATCTGAATATTGAGGGACTGAAGATGTCAAAGAGTCTGAAGAACTTTGTGAAAATTCAAGAGGCGCTTATGGACAACTCTCCACGTCAATTGCGCTTCTTGTTCCTTCTGCACAAGTACAACGTTCCCATGGATTACAACGACAACTCGATGGACGAGGCCGTTGGTGTCGACCGTTTCTTCGCGGAATTCTTCGCTAACGTTAAAGCCCGTCTTCGCGAGCTTGGCGTAGAGAAGACCCAGAAGTGGACGCCCGTAGAAAAGGCTCTGCATGGTGCCCTTCTAGACTGCAAAGACAAGGTGTTCCGTGCCCTGAGTGACGACATTAATACGCCACTGGCATTGCTGCACCTGCAGCAGCTGGCCAAGGAGATCAATCGTTACATGGCAGGAGACATCGAGAAACAGGCGTCAATGCTAATTCGTGCTGCTGCAGAGTACATTACGCGCATCCTGTCCATCTTTGGTCTTGTCACGTCGGCTACGGACATTGGTTTCCCGCTCAGCTCGGGAACGACTGGTGGTGCCGACCAGGAAACTATCCTTACGCCTGTGTTGGACATCTTTGCTCAATTCCGTGACGAGATCCGCGAGGCCGCTCGCTCTGCTGCTGCGGAAGGTGGCGATGTTAAGGCTCTGGCTAGTACCGTATTGCGTCTGTGTGACGTGGTCCGTGACGAGAAGCTGCCGTATGCTGGTGTGCGTCTGGAGGATCGCTCTGCGGGTGCCGCTGTCTGGAAGCTGGCAAACAAGGACGAACTTATTGAGGAACTTGAGAAGAAGAAGCAAGAGAAGATCAGGAAAGAGGAGCAGAAACGGTTGCGATTGGAAGAGGAGGCTCGCAAGAAGGCGGAGCTGGCTGAAAAGGCCAAGATTCCCCCTAGCGAGATGTTCTTGGGCATGAAGGACAAGTACTCCAAGTTCGACGACGAAGTAAGTGGTAGTGTGACGTCAAAGGTGTGATTTGTACTAATCTATTGCTGGTGGTGGATGTGAAATTACAGGGTCTTCCGACGCATGATGCCGCGGGCGAGCCTCTAAGCAAGGGTCAAACAAAGAAGTTGGCGAAGGAACAAGCCAAACAGAAGGCGCTGTATGAGAAACATAGCAAAGCTGGCAACTAGAGATAGCGGTTCCTATTCTGAAGATTTGTGTTGCGTGTTCCTGGAGATAAGCAGCTAGCAAAATACAGTACATGATGCTTGCACCGAAAAGTAGTGATATTCGGCTAAGCATGAAATGACATCGAATTTCCAACTTCAACGTTTTGATCGGCTATTAGCGTTTCTGAATCACACATAGTGATAACCGTGTTCTGTTCACGTGGGTTGGATTGCTTGCTTTTCGGTAGTAAACACGCCGTCTCGCTAGTCGCCCATGTGTCTGATCAGCGCCGACAAGTGAGAATTCAACGTTTAAGGCTTTAAGGCTAACACGCACATGTGTCTGTTGGAGTTAGCTAGTGTAGAACCAAAAGTCCTGAAAGGAAATATGTATGATGCACAATGTGGAGTGCTACCAACGAATCACCTGCACGCCTTTCTGGTGCTTGCTCACCCAGTGGAAGTTTTGCTAAGGCTATACTGGATAGCCTTAGTACACGCGTGTGTGCACAAGTTCCAGTATCACGTCAATGACTGGTACGACATGTATATGAGATTTAGTATGGTGAAGGTTGAAGTGCTATGAGGCGTTTTGATTGGGTCAGCAGGAACGGCTTTAGGGGTAGGTCGAAGACGGCCGTTTTCTGTCAACTCGTTGCGGTCCAATTCGGAATCCGAGTGCTTGCTAGCCTTTCATCTCGGCAGTGTCCACCTTCAGTGACCGTATCCATAGGGAACTTAAGTTAGCAAATCTATGCAGTGTCCATGTCCAGTGTCCGTTATGATCGCCTGCCAATTTTTTCCCCATCTGAGACCGTAAGTTGGGAAAAAGAACTTGCCTGCTCACTTCCTCAAACCTGCGGGTTGTGTAGACGATGGAAGCGGCTCTGAGTCCCAAGACCGGCGGTCCCTACGAGCGCATGCAACTGACACCGATAGAAAAGTGGGATGGTTTGCATTGATTAAGGGTTGGGTGGTGGTCTGACTGTGTCTACAGGCTGCGGGACCCGTCGATCGTAAGCGGCATGAGTTCGCTCAGTGCGGCTGAAATGGGAGAAGGAGACGGCAATACCCGGTTGTGCACCTTAGAGACGGTCAAGGAAGGTCCTCGACGACAGCTTAAAGTCATGTCCATTGTTGGCTTGTGTTACTTTGCCGTACGAATTGAGGGGTGAATGAGTCCAACGTGATAGCTTGAAAACTTACTTCATGTGGTACTACAGGTGTGCGGTGGACCGATTGGATCCGAGTACATTATCTCGGGTGCGTTTAGTGCTTTCTACCTAAATCTTGCTTCTGCGCACATGTATTTATTTACTTTTCTGTCGTTTCAGCTGGAGGACCATTGATCGGTTTCATCTTTTTACTGCTGTTCCCTTTCATTTTCGGAATCCCAATCGCTTATGTCACGGCTGAGCTCAGCACCACGTATCCCCAAGATGGTAAGTGTTCATACTGTCGAAATCCAATGAGCAGTAGTATAATTGTTGCTTATTGCACAGGAGGTTACACGGTGTGGGTACTAAATGCGCTGGGACCCTTTTGGGCATTCCAAACAGGCTATTGGGCGTGGGTATCGGGTGTGATCGACAACGCAATCTACCCGGCACTTGCAGTGGCTACGTTTACTGATGTCTACGGGTCCATCAACTCGCCAGTCGCAGAATATTTCATCAAAGCAGCCATCGCGTTGGCGTTGGCATTGCCAAACCTGTTGGGTATCCGTATCGTGGGCCGTGGAATGGCGGTGATGTCCGTCTTCGTTATGATTCCGTTTACTGTCCTCTTTTTCTGGGGAGTGATTCGCGCAAACGACTGGGGCGCTGTGGGTGAGATTCGTCGCGCTGACATTGTCTACAATGACAATGGAGACTTCGTCAGCATGTCAGGTAGTATAGTAAGTGTTGATCATTACCAGATAGCTGCTACCTTGTTGTGCCGAAGTAAACTAACTTCGCATGCATGCTGTTTTGTAGATCGATTGGTCTCTGTTGATCAACACGCTCTTCTGGAATTTCAACGGTGCAGTGGGCATGTCGGTGTTCGGTGGCGAGGTGTCTAACCCGGGACACACGTATCCCCGCGCGCTGCTGATTTCTGTGTTGTTGGTGGCGCTTACGTACTTGGTACCGCTGTACGGTGCCACAGTGTTTAACTCGCCACATTGGACGACTTGGGAGGAGGGATCGTTTTCGAGCATTGCGGAAGGCATAGGCGGCAGCTTTCTCTCGAACTGGGTCGTATTAGCGACATTTGCAGCAATGCTGGTATGTACATCGCTGAGCTCTTTTGCGACTCGTTCCAGATTCTGGGTATGGCGGAGTGCGGACTTGCTCCAGCATTCCTCGCAGCGTAAGTTATTTTTCGCCTTGTGTTCGATCTGTGACTGAATTTTTGTTGTTGCTGACTTCACAACAGGCGCAACAAGCGGTTCAACACTCCCCACAATGCCGTCTTTGCGAGTCTTGTGATCATTCTTGTGCTCATCAAATTTGAGTTCGACGAAATTCTAGGCATGACCAACGCACTGTCAGCTTTTTATCAATTACTGATATTGGTCGCATTTATCAAACTGCGCTTTTCGCAACCGGAAATCGAGCGTCCATTCAAAGGTTTGGTCTATAAGCCTTGAGCTCACATTTGTTTATAAACTCACTCATTGGATTGTTTGCTGTCATGTGCTCATAGTTCCTGGCAACATTGCAGTCCTAATTATTGCCCTCCTTGTTCCAACCGGATTGCTAATCTACATCGCTGTGGATGTCTTCTTCTCGCTGGTTCCGGCTTTGCTTGTGGTGGGAATGACTCTGATCGGTCTGCTATATGCGCGTTGGCGCAAGTTCACCCGCGCTCAATTTCGCCAGCTCGCCGCCAACACCGAGTCCTGACGCGTTTGTGGAGAATTGATCGTCATTATCTCAACGAAAAATAGATCGAAACGACCTGTTCGCTGTGTTCTTCACCAAGTGTGTGCGTTATGAGTGTCAAGGTCCCGTTCAAATTCGAGGAATTCTATGAGGCGTTTGGCAAGTCTGTGTCGTCCGATGTCATTTTTGCGGACGGACAAATCCACATAGTACCGCGTGAGAAAGAGCCCCAGTCTGTGAACACCAAAACGTCCGCAGACTCTGCGCCAACTCTACCAGTGATCGATTCTGAGGGTCCTATTAGAAAGCATGCAAAAGGACGATTATTGGATAGCGCTGACCGACGGCGGCTACCATGGTCCATTAGAGCCTTGCTGGAAGCACAGGAACCCGATGGTAGCTGGATCTACTCCAGTAGTTTTGAGTTTATTATCAACAGCACTGCCCCACCTCCAATGGATGGTATCTCTGGCAAGTTGTGGGCCACTGCGATCGCTATCACGGTTTGGCGTCAATTTCCAGAGTACTTCGAGTTACTCGAAACAAATTATGAGAAGGCTATGCTGCACGCTGACGAAAACGTCCTCCGCATCGTTCGCTCAGTGTTGCAGTTTGATGCCCTCGATCAGGTGAGTATCGTTTTGCAGACATCAATCCACTCTACTAACATAATCGACGCAGATTCGTCCTTACAAAAGTGACGAGGCTCGTGCCATCCGAGAGAAGCTAGCTAGAGAGGCAGCAGAGAAGAGGGAACTAGAGCTCAGTGAGGAGCTTAAGGTCACTCGAATGCGAGAGGAAGAAGTTCGAATAGGCAAGCTCTGCGTGGTTCATGCTCGACGACTTCCGATGGTGACACAGCAACTATTCGTCTCGGAGCTAGGCAACGAGATCACCAAGGTATTTTCTGCTTTACCTCCAGTTTTGACGCATGAAAGAGAAGACATCGATCCGTTCCTCTCCACGTTCAAGGTTGGTCAACTCGTTGAAAGCTGTCGTCGACGCCGCTCCAATAGTTCAGCACTAGCAATTGTCAAGACACCTTCTCGTTGGCATCTTTGTCGTATCACTGCGGTTGATGAACAAAGCCGTTTGCTGCAATTGGATTTCCTGGACGGTAGTTGCGAGCGTGAACGGAGGGTTCCTATGAAGTTTGTTCGCGCTACTGCTGCAGGTGCTCACGAGATCCGAGAAGCCGAGTTTGAAACGCTAAAAAGTTCATGGAGTGAGCCTATCGTATGCAAAGCCGAGATCGCACGCTTAGAGGAAGCCCGCGCAGTCAAGCTGAGACCGCTGCCATGGGATGATAGGCATCATCTCATGCTGCAAGACCCGATCACATGCGAAGACGAGGGGCCAACACAGGAGAAAATTGTTAGAGCAAGCTCCAGCCAGCGCCCAAGATCGTCGACACGACGGCCAATATCTCGAAAGGAATCAAGAGAGAATGTGGATCGCCCTGCTGATAAGCTCTTTGATACCGTGATATCGGTGTTGCTACTTTACGATCGCGCCTACACGCGCGTTCAAGAAACCGCTCAGATTGGCGCAAAGCGATATGCCGCATCAATGCTGTACCGAGACCGCTTTAACGCATTCGACGAGTTGGCAGACTCGATCGTCGCGCTCGTAGAGAGGACTCTAGACGCCCTCGAAGCCATTTGGAAGTGGAAACATAGCGATGTTTCTGGTAACAGCCCTAAGTCGTTCATTTGGAACGGAAGCGACTTCATCACCACGGTACGTCTGCTACAGACCACGTTGAAGTCATCGTGACAAGCATATAACAACTCCATGCTCTTTTGTCGCAGCTCGTGAGGTCTTTGGACTTTCTGGGAAGCCATCGTGAACTCGTCGAGTGGTATGGTGAGGAGTTCCCGCTAGACGGAAACCCGTTCATGCGGGCGTCTTCGCTGCTGGACAAGGCTGAGGAGCGTGGCTTGCAGCCTGCAACAATGCTGCATCATGGAGCGAGCACACTGCGTGCGGCAGTGAGTACAGTGCAGTACCACCGATCCTTGGTTCTATTTTCTGAGTGGGTTCGCGCTTTTGGTTCGATATTTTGACAGTTGAAGCTGCACAAGCGTTCGGACGACTCGGCATCGCCACCAACGTGGTGGCCGGAGGCTCGTTACTCGCGCGAGTTGGTGCGTCGCATCGATCTGACCGAGCAGGTAAAGTGCCGGTTGTACATACTACTGTAGTGTGCTGTTCTCACTTTTGCCTGGTGCTACAGACACTGCTCAGCGATCTGTGCGAAGTGAGGGTGGACCATAGCGTGGGATGATGGGAAATATTCAGTTCGCTACAAAAAGTATCTAAAGTACCTAATGGTCTCGCTGCAAGTCGCCCTTGACACTGTCGCTGGCAGCGCGGCGGCCTGCGAGGTGGGCCTCCATGCTGAGACGGATAAATTCTTGCGTATACTTGCGATCGGCCTTGATGGCGCCTTCAGGTGGCATGTTGAAGAAGGTTCGGCCGCAAATCTCCTTGCGAGCGTTCGCAGGGTTGTTGATGACCCACGTCTGCTTTGCGTCTGCGCGCGGTGTAACCTGCAGAAAAGATCGCACATAGTGAGCTCTGTACAGTGGGAATCGTAGACTCGCAGTCGCATCGTACCGATCGCACGGTGCGCGGTTTGTCCTCGAACGGTTGTCCATCGTAAGTGACCTTGCGCTGAATTGCACCTTTGGCCTCCACCACGCTAGTGGGCTTGAACACGCCTGGCTGCTGGTCGTTTCGCATGCATGAGTCCAATGTGGGAAGATAATAAAAGAGATGCCGTGGAGACGTACCGTGTTGCAGTGAGCGAGGTGGCGACCGAATGGTGCGGCACTGGACCTAGAGGAGGCGGAAGATCTCTCGGCTGCGCGTCGCTCTCGGCGAGCCTTGGTGTGTTTGGACATGATGGCGGACCGAAACATTGTCAGCGGCAGCGTGACATCATCGAGCTGCAGCCAAAAGAACGAAGCAGGCGTCAGTACGTCGTGGCATCGTGCGGTCGACGCGAATCCTGACACTTCAAGAAAGACAGACCGAGTCCGGCGAGATGAGGCACTTAGCGACGTCGTTGAATCTGGATCGCTCCGTGGCGCCGTCGACAGTTGCAGCAGCGGGAGGAGGCTCCTGCACCAAGACGATACTACTACCGTCGGTCTGACCTGTGCCGATCATGGCCAGTGATGGAAAGTAGCGCACCGAGCGGAAGTTCTCCACATAGGCATCCTTATACAGTCGCTTCTCGCGCTCAAATGCTACGAGCTCCGATTTATCGACCATTGCAATAATCTACCGCACAGGCACGTAGAGCTGAAGGTCATTTCGTCGCAGTGGAGCGACCGAGATCCCAAATTAGATCGGATACCCCGCGCTGGCTTTTTATTGGCTAGGGTGGACTGCAACGTCACGATGCTGACTATATGAATAGCGATCGACGAGATATGTATCGCCACAGCCTCTCTACTGCTGCTAATATCTGCTGCGAGCAACACGACCGTGTGGTGGGCACAGGGGAGCCGATGTGCTGAGGCAGCAGCGGCGATCACGCTGGGCGAAACTTGGCGGCTGGCAGCAAATCCAGGAACTGGCCCCGTGAGCTGAACTCTTGGCAAGATACTTTTGCCTTCCCTACGCCTTTTCGACCCAGCCAATGAGCGTCGAGTACGGCCAATCTTTCGCATGCCCATCACGCCGCCTGTCTCTAGCGCGTTTATCAGGTGCAGTCTTGCAGTGCTGGCTCCAAAGCCGACGGGCTCCGCTCGCTGTTTCTCTTCACCACCCGCTTGCCTCGACCTATTTACACCCCACGACGCCACCTGCCAAAATCTACCTGGGATATAAAACCCCGCGACAGACTTCTATGCGCGAAGGGATGAATCCTGCTTCAAACACACATGCCGATCTTTTCTCGACACGACGCCAGTGACTTGACCGCTGTCGCGTGGTACCGCATCAATTGAGGAGGAATTGTGGAAAAATGCAGTCCACGAGGCACATCTGGACGCCCATGCATGCGCTAGAAAGCAGTGAAGCGCACGACAGCCTCGACAGGCGGCGAGACCTGCTGGTCCCATGCTCGCGATCTTCTTCCTTACGACGTCGCGACGCGCCATCCAGTGATGTTGCCAACACGGGCCGGCTCTGCCCCGTGCTTCTGCCCTAACCGCCAAGAAAACTGAATCACCTCAAAACTGACTTGACTTCACTATGGGCGTCAGCACGCAGCGAAGTGAGCCATGCCCCACCGTCAGCTCGATCTTGGCGCTCAGACCGCAAAGCTCAAAAAGCACCGAGAGAGCGGAACAGATCGCCGAGCCGGCGAGAAAGAGGTTTCGCCAGCCCAGACCGCGACACCAGGTGAGCTGCCGCCTCGATGACACACAGTCCTGCTGCATGTTTGCAACACACACCAGCTGGACGCGGTTGGTGTGTGTTTCGGTTTGCAGGAGCGAGGGAAGTGGATCCATTCATCCATCCCGAAGCTCGGTCCCGCAGCAGGGCCCTGTCACTCCGAGACTCTCCAAGATCCGCGTCCTCACTCCCATTTTGCCTGTTGTAGACCTACCTCGAGCGTTTCGAACGGCCCTTCATTGACGTGACACGCACAGCGATATAATTAGTCACCCGCCTCAGATCACTATGGAGCGCATCAAGCGAGAAGCCTACGACGACAACTACCGACGAGAGGATCATGTGGCCTCACTGCAAAAGGTGCGAGCTAACCATCAAGTGGCTGATCTGTTTAGTCGTTTGGCTAACCTTTGCTGTCTTGCCAATCGTACAGGAATCAGAACCGTGGCGCGGCTCGTCGGGTTTCGGACTCGCTAACATTCTCAACCGCAACAGCTCCAGCGCCCCTAATAACAACATGCCCAAGTTCAGTCTCCCGTCGCTCCACAGCTTCGGAAAGCCGCTGCTCACCAAGCCAGAGGTGTCCATGACTCCTCAACACTACGAGGAGGAGACCCACTATGTCTCTACTCGCCAGCAGCAACGCAGCGCTGACTCGTCTCCAGCTCGACAGTCGTCGCCATCACCAAACTCCCGCCGTATTGCTCCGGCTCCTGCAGATGAAGAAGAGGTCGAGCAAGAGACAGAAAACTCAACAACAACTACACGTGGTGGCACCGCCACCCAGTCGATCCGTGGTGGACGTTGGACTGCTGACGAACACGAGCGCTTTTTGGAGGGATTCCGTATTCACGGACACAAGTGGAAGCGTGTGCAACAGGTAGTCCGCACACGGTCAGTGACTCAAGTCCGTACTCACGCTCAGAAGTATCTGCTCAAGGTAGCCAAGCTGAAAGCCGAGAAAAAGCAAAGTGGCAAGACTGCCGATATGGCTACTCTTGCTGCAGAGCACCAGAGCGGATCTGCGGCTACGGAGTCTGTAGAAGGCAACAACACAGCTCCGTCCACACCAGAACACGGTGGCAGTAATGACAGTCCACGTAAAACCCCACGAAAGAAAGTGAGGCGATTGGACCATGGCAGCTGCGATCCTGTTGACCAAGAGTACATTGCAGCAGCAGCGACGACTCTGTGTTTTCTCATGAGCCAAAAGATTGACTCGTTGTTCGACACAAGACATGAGCCCAAGATGGATGTCGACAACGGGGACTATGAGCCCTACGACTGTTATGCACCGCAGCCAGCAAGCCAACCTGCTGCCGAGCACAATGGGTCGCGCAAGCGGTCGTACATGCACTTTATCACGGAACAGCAAGATGACTACGCGTCGTCTTACGATACCGCCCACGGCGAGCCTTCGTCGTACACAATTGAAGGCAACAAGCTCTGCTCGTAAAGACCGAGCTAGCAACATTCAAGCGTCTGCCAGTTTTTCCGTGTCGCGATTTTTAGCAAGACTGACAGCAAGTGAAGCATAGCAAGCCCTCGCGAAAACCTCTCCTCACCAATGGAAGTGATCGCGTGTGCGCGTGCAAGTGCTTGCTCGAGTGTATATATCTATGTATATATGGAGACATCCTCGCTTCGTTTGGCAGGGGTCAAGTTGGCCGTGGCGGGTACAAGAAAGATAAGCCGGTATTGGGCTGCCCGGCGGTATTTGTAAGTTAGTTGCTATAGTATAGATCCCCGCCCTGTTGCCAAAAAGCGCCAACACTGCTGATACCTCCAGACGAACAGGATAGCTCCACCTTAATATACTTGTCGATACTTATTTGCTTTACGAAAGTGTCATCCGTGGTTCATAGTGTTGGTGTCAATTGCTTTGGCACGAAGACTCAAGTGCTTCAAACAGGAGATAACCTGTAATTTGTCTGCTTCCACTTCGTGTACCGCCTCCTCGTCGCGCTTCCGCAGTACCTGTTCTTGTTCAAGAAGCAGTTCCTCGATGTCTCGACGATCAGACGCCATTTCCTCCGTCTCCACACCATTATTTAGTTCGACAGCCTAGCATAATGAAACAAGGTCAGAAACAATATATCAACACCAACACTTCGACTCCTGACCTTTTTAAGAGCGTCAAGCGCTAGTGTCAGTTCGCCAAAGTTCAGTTGACATCGAGCAAGAGTGAGGAATCCGTCGCTCCATGTAGGCGCCAACTGGGTCGCTTTACGCGCGTGCTGGACGGCCTGGAAGTCTGAGTACACTGCCATGAATCCTTGCGCCAACAGCTCGTACAATGCCGCGTTTTCTGGATCCACAGCGAGAGCTTCCTGCCATCGACCCATTGCAGCTCGAAACCTGCCAGCCTCTGCGAGTATATTGCCCTCGTCTTTCAGACGCTTCACTTTGGTTTGCACGTCTTCGAGCAGCTTCACTCGGCGCTTCACTTGACTGGGAGCGCTGTTTCTTTCCTGTTGCAGCACCTCGACACTGGCAAATGCATTGCACACTGGAACTTGCCGCTTATTCATGCTGTCGTTCTCATCCTGTCGTCTCCTCTTCTTGTATGTCTTCAGCGCGAATCGGACAGGAGCCATCGCCTTTGCTAGTATTTGATCGCGTAATCCAAGTAATCTATCTACCACTAACCGTTATTTGCTGTTAGCACGTTTGTAACTTCATTTTGACTGGCGACAGCAACAGCAACCAACTCACCATGAAGCTCGATGTGACTGCCATGCGCTACCTGACCAAGGAGCACTTCCGCGTGCTAACGGCCATTGAGATGGGTATGAAGAACCACGAGATTGTACCTGTGGAGCTCATCACCAGCATCGCCAAGCTGCGTCACGGTGGGGTGCAGAAAATTCTGTCGCATTTATTGCGCAACAAGCTCATCGCTCATGACGGCAACGCATACGACGGCTTCCGCCTCACGTACAATGGCTACGACTACCTGGCACTGCGTGTGTTTTTACAGCGTGGGCACATCACGGGTCTGGGTCGTCAGATTGGCGTGGGTAAGGAGTCCGATATCTACCTGGCCACACAGGAGGATGGTACAGAAGTGGCCATCAAGTTCCACCGCCTTGGACGCACGTCGTTCCGCGCTGTCAAGTCTAAGCGAGACTACCTCAAGAACCGCAAGTCAGTCAGCTGGTTCTACATGTCACGCCTCTCAGCTATGAAGGAGTATGCTTTCCTGAAGGTACAGTGGAAGGCTGTTGTGATGAGTAATTGTAGCTTATTGTTTGTTGCTGTTGAAACAGGCACTGTACGACCGTGACTTCCCGACACCGACGCCTATTGACTGCAACCGTCACGCGATCTGCATGAGTCTCGTGGACGGCTATACACTCAACCAAGTGCGCCGTCTTGGTAACTCAAAGGATGCCTACGACACGGCAATGTCAATTGTCGTGCGACTGGCTGAGTATGGATTGGTGCACTGTGATTTCAACGAGTTCAACATTATGATTGGAGACGATGGAAAAATCACCATGATCGATTTCCCGCAGATGATCTCAACGTCGCACCCGAACGCTGCTGAGTGCGTGCAATTAAATTTTGTGTGATGATTTTAGTGGTGAGCAGTCTTAACACTTCTGTCTACAGGCTGTTTGACCGCGATGTGCACGGACTCGTGAAATTTTTCTCGCGACTGCAAGGGGGTGCCTACACTCCTGACGTAAGTTTGAAGCATGAATTCCTGTCGGAGGTGGGGTGATGCTAATAGTTATGTTTATTACGACTCTAGCGGGTCCCAAAGCTGAAGGATATCGTGGCAGATGAAAATGTCCGATTGGACGAAGACGTCGAGGCCAGTGGTTTTGGCAAGGAGTTTGGCGAGAAAGTGCACGACGTAAGACATTACTTCATCGGCAATATTATATGGATACGAGCTGATTGATGCTTATGTACTCTTGTCAAATGTAGCTGTCGATTTTCTCAGCTCACCAGAACATTGAAGAAAGTGACAACGATGACGAAGATGACGACGAGGATGAAAGCGACGAGGAAGGTGAGGGTGAGGAGGCTGACGGTAATGAGGAAGTACCCGACCTTGTCCAGGGAGTTGAAGCCGCGACACTTGATCGTGGATCTGACGATGATGATGACGACGAAGAGAATGAGGAAACACAGGATTCATTTGCAGTGGAGAATGAGATCATTAAGCAGCGGGTGCAGCGCGACCGGCAAGCACGTCAAAAGGCTGGTGGTAAACGGCGGTCGCGTAACTCGGCCAAGCTCAGCATTAAGGGCAAGCTTTACCACAAGAACGACTGGTAAACGTAGGAATGGTTGATGGTCATTCATCTGCATGTATAGCAGACTACGACCAGTGTTTATTGAAAACAATACATTTCTTGCATCAATTCATAGTTGTATTATGGGTCAAATAAGAATTTGCTAGCGGTGAGAGTCATCGCTACGTTGCGAGACGGCTATTGAATAACACAGGATGCGCTTTGCGCCGCTGCATCTCCCATATCCTTGAGCACTTTTACTACTGCCTTATGCTTGCCGTCCATTGCGTAGTCGAAGGGTAACTTGCCGTTCGCATCTTTCTTGGCAGAATCTGCCTTGTGTTCCATCAATAGCCTTACTAATTCCACTTTGCCACCTTCAGCAGCACCGTGGAGTGCTGTCATCCCCGTTGTAGTCTCTGCATTAATGTTTGCACCCTTCTGCAGCAACACCAACGTGGCCTCTTTGTGACCGCTGATTGACGCCCAATGCAGTGCCGTCCGACCGCTTTTGTCCGCCTATCAAGCAATCCTCACAATTAGCAAACAATATTTCTATCTTTGATACACAATTCCAATGATCATACCCCATCGATTTCTGCACCTTTGTCCAGTAGCAATGTACATAATTCTGCGTGGTTTCCACCTGCCGCGCGGTGAAGTGCTCGTCGATCACCGGCTCCAGGTGCATTAACATCTACCGATTTCTCCTCCAGAATTTGCAGGCATGCGCCCTTATCCCCATTGTGCGCTGCTTTGTGGAGCGGTGTGTCCGACGGCATCGCTCGTGCTCTATGAGTGCTTCTGAAGCTGTGAGTGAGAGTGAATTAATGTATTGGCTGGAGGAACCAGCAGCTCACGTAGCCGCAGTCGGCACCCTCTTGACTCTACTTCGCTGACAGGTCGCGTACTGCTGTTGGCTGGGAACTGTCTGGAGATTCACAGCACCTTAGCGGAGCTGAGCTTTGCGTCGCAACTAGCAGTTAGGGGCGTAGCTTCTCCGTCTTGTCAGGATGAAGGAGGTAACTACACTATCTTGAGCTCTTGGTTTCAATGCTATATTTAGATCCACGACTTTTCGTTTCTGACATCTGATTCGCTGAAATGAACTTCAACTTTAGTCACGGAGTGATGGTCAATTCCTCAACTCAAAGTGCGCATTATTCGGCTCGGAGATGGACAAGGAACTGGAAGTGGAGGAGGCTAAGCAAGAGACGAATGACCAGAATAAAGTGCTGACACGCTCGATGAAGCGGCGTGTGCAGCTACCGATCCTGCCGCTGCATTCAATACCTGCCGGGGCTCTTGTGGTCGACAAGGAAGAGACTCGAGTAGGTGCGCATCCAGGTCATCATTATATTGACTTGTGGAGGAAGCTAATATACACAATATTGAGGTTTGTAGTGTACCTCGCTCCATTGCAGTCGACATCCAGAGAGATTTATTTTTCCAAGCACAAGGAGCTACTGAAAGGGAACAACAATATTGTAGCTAACACTGAGGACCTGGAAGAGGATGGATCGAAAAAGCAAATGCTGGAATCTCTGGAGCGACATCTTGTTAAGCTTCAAAAGCCAGAACGACAGACAGGATCCCTGAACCAGCAGCCATCCTTTAGCGTCTTTGACGTCTCGTCATCAGATCTCAACCGTAGCAACATACCAACTACCATAGAATCTTCCTCTGCTGCATCCGCAGATGGACAATTAAAGAAAATGAAGCAGCGAGTCAAGCTGTTGCCTATTTCAGACGACGACCGAACTACGTTCTGGGAGACTATTCGAGGTTATGAGCGAATGCGGGCGTATTACCATCAGACTGTGGCAGCTGGTGGTGCATCTACTCCAATGGGCTTCAACATGGAAGCAGCTTTTAAAAAAATGGTAGATATTGTATGTGTTAATGGAGGTGATATATTACACTAACACAGTGATTGTTGTACGAAGCTACTAGAAGAGCGACACCAAATGTGGGTCAATACACACGAATCTCGGTTGGAGAACAACAGAATTAGGAAAGTTCAAGAAGACGAAAACTATGAACGCAGGGTGATTGAGGCTTCCTCCGAGTTTCGTGCACAACAACGTCTACAGAAACGTATACGAGAGCAGCTACTGTGTGAAGCACAAAACATGCAGCCAATAGTCATGCTGGGTGCCTTCACGCAAAAAATGTTGAATTTACTGGTGCTGCATTGGAGTCAGCGCCGTCTAGAAAATCATCTTTCGAGAACTCTCCGAATCTGGAGGCAACATCGTTCCATCAAACGCACGAACACACACGCAGCACATCTCTTGATCGAGTGGATTCAGAAAAGTGTAGCTGTGAAAAGTGTGGGCTTCCGAGTTTTTAGAGGATTGCGGATTTTTATACGTCGAGTGAAATTGGTGCAAGGGCTATGGCGCATAAAGCAAGCCGTCCGACAACTGAAGTTTCTAATTGTTGAGAAGGCATGGATTGAGCTAGAAACTCATTACGTTGATGCTGCAATCGATGAACACGAAAGTAACCGGTTTGAGGTAAGATAAATGATGTTGGTGGTGCAAAGTTTACCGATTAACCTTGTGTTGTTATCTTCAGCCAGATCAACAGGGAGATCCGAGAAAAGCATCAAAGGCAGGGCCTAATCGATCTCGAAAGAAGCGTGAGGTATGGATGAGATTCGTCCCGGAATCATTTCGAGCTGAAGTAATTCTCGAGTTCCTACAGAAAGTGGAAAATGAGTATCGTGATAAGTTTCGCAGTCAGGAAGTTGATTTCTTTCCTCAACTGGTCCAGACGCTCCGGGGCGAGCACCCCAATCGAGCTAGAAATTACATCAGAGCTGTGGCGACGCAACACGCGTTGTGCGGAAGAGTGGTCGAAGCATTGCTGCAGTACCCTGGAGCTGTCGGTGATAGTGTCGTCGTTGTCGAGCCTTTTGACGTTCACTTGGCACCAGTTGGTGAACTGATAAAAGTAGGCCGTGTCCGTTGTAGCAAACGACCAAATTCAAGGTCGCCTGTTCGAACCTAATAGCACTAAGTGGTCAACGAAGCAAGCGAATGAAACGCGAGTCAGAATGCAGAATGACGAGCTAGTGCGGCAAGTGCTTGAAGACAAATCCGCTCAGCAAAGCGAAGATTACAAGAAGCAATTTGCACTGTTGCTTCAAAGACGGAAGCAACTTCGCCAAGCTTCTCCCTTAACTGAAGGTGAACATGCTCTTTTATCAAAGCAGTTCAATCACTCTCGTTTATTAAGGATTATGTGAAGATACCGCGGTGTTGTTAACAGAGCCCCAGCAACCTGTATCTAATGTGGTTCGTGATGACCAGCAAAACCCTGAAATTCCAAAGCAATCATTTGCACTAGTCGTCGTATCCTACAGCTTCAAGAATCTCCCCGCATTATCAGAGAGAACCAAGGAAGTGGCGATATCGCTGTTCGACAGTCTCGTTGGTCAGCACTTTAATTACTTCTCCGTCAAAGGTTCCCGATTGCTACTGAATCCTTCAGTGATTGAATTTCAAGATACCATGAAAGAGATCAAAAAAATATGTACCGAAGAACCAAACTCGTCGTTTTTCATGTGCTTGTCGGTAAGGAATTTGATGTGAGTTCTCCTCACTAAAGCCCAGTGAAATTTATGTCGAGGTTGGATGTTTACAGACACATGGTGCTCGGGTTACTCGAGGCAGTAATGAGGGTTCGTACGTGCTATTCAGCGAAACAAGACTTTCTTCAGAAGAAGAGCTAGTTCTTACGGCCATTCATGAACGTGAACTTGCTGAAATGATTAACGGTAATCAAGGAGTCAATACGCTTGTTGGAGATAGTCATCTTTTAAATTTGCTAACTTCGCTATTCGTGAAGATATTCCATGCAAGAACAAGTTTGTTGCGCTCGAGTTATGCCAAACCCAAGAGCCCAAAGACAAAATCATCGACGACGCTGAGACTATTCGCCACCGCATTCACGAGCAGTTTTTCTCGCAATTCTTCAAAAAGCTGGTGCATTTACGTCTACAAACTTTGCTTGAGCGCGGCGTACGGTTATCTCCAAATGAAAAACTTACAGTGGAGGCGGTTCAAACCAATCCGAAGCTATTTAACGTTATACTAATGGAGTCGTGCTCTGCGAAGACCGAAGTTCCTGTTCGTGCGAACGAGGAGCGCGTCAGCAATTTTTTGCTCCGATTCCGTGACGCATTTCGAGGAGCAGCAATAACACCAAAGCTGGACAAAGAAAATGATTTCCAACAAAGTCCTCGCCATTCGCTTTTAGCGAAGCAGGTGCTAGAATACGTATGTAGATCAATTCGTGAGGATGCTGCGAATCATAATGCTCGCGTTCATGCCGAATACAAGAGCCAAGTACGAACGAAATATGAACACGCCGCTGAATTTCAGGATATCACTCACACACCTGCTGTACTGGGTATCGAAAACTTGATCGACTTTGGACTGGGAGAGATACCTGGTACGCGAATGATAGAACTCCAATACAACCGGTTATTGCTAATATTTTGATATTGCTGACGTAGAATCACCAACTGTGCCACCGACACCACCATCGTTTGTCGCGTCAACTTTGAACAGCATCAGTTTATCATGGTACTTTACCTCCCCAACTTCAAATTCTGAGCTTCCACCTGTGCTCGGGTATCACATCCAGCGCCGCGGTTTCGGCCGAGCATGTGCCGATGGATCAGGTGACACAAGTGCCTGGAAGAGAGCTGCTGCTTTCCAAGTGCTGACTTACGAAGAAGTGATGAGAAATGGAGTAATACCTCCCACAACAGTCAAAGTCTACGGATTAGCGACAGATACTCCTTACTGTTTTCGAGTTCGTGCACGCACTGCTGGTGGATGGGGGCCATTTTCTGCCTCCTCAACAGGTTACCGCACCCTGTCCGCTACTTCTACCTTGAGCCAGCACGAAACAATTCGAATTGCAGCAATACGCGAGGGTGCAAAGGGAATAGCGAAACTCATGGATAAACACAAGAACATTGGTGCCGTCCAACGATACGCAGCAGAAATTTTGGCAACAATGGCGATAAAAGGTAACACCGTAATGCAGCAAGCTTGTTCTCCTGTTGCTGAGTTTCTTGCTGGTTTTGATAGAAACTTCGCCAGACCGTGGGAAAAATACTGGTATACAACCTCTTGTTCCGACCGATTTACCAGTTGTGGTCAACGTTCGAAATGCGATGCTGAAATTCAATGAGGACATGCATCTTCAACATCACGGATGTATTCTGTTTGGACGGCTAGCCGGGTCTAGTGGTAAGTGATCACATTTGAGATTTTTGCTGGGGTGTACTGCTAACATATCAAGCGTGTATTCCTTTTCTTTCGCAGCATCCTGGAAAATAGCTCTTCAAACGATGGGATCGCCGTCAGTTTTGACTATCGTGCAGAGCATAGCATTTCGGACAGTCCGCGACAACAATGCCGAACTTACACGTTCTGCTACATGGGCACTCGAACAATTTGCGGCAACAACCACGACATGTGCTCAGTAAACACGACGCAGCAATACGACTACAATGTCTCTATCGTTGTCGAAAAGCAAGGGACGGTGTACGTGCGCTGGCACGGTCGATATATGCCCAAGCGATCGATCCGACAACTGGTATGGCGTATGTTTTCAACCCTCGCACGGGAGCCACGTTTTGGGAACTTCCTCAGTTTGCCTGCTAAGAATGTTGCGATCGCTGTGAAAGCTAAAAACATTCAAAATGCTAGCTCACATGAATAGTATTAGTCTCTATCTCAAAATCAATGTCAGCCTGCTCGACACGATATTCCAACCATGCAAATCTAGCGCCGAGCACGGCGCTGAGCTCTTTGCTGTGCACGCTGGACATGCTGAGCTTTCTTGCGCTTGCGAATACGTTCCTCCCTCTTAGCAGCCTCACGCTTCTGCTCCGCCGTCTTCTTAACTACCTGCTCCTTCTTCTTGAATCGTTCCTTCAGTTTTTCCTCAGCACGCTGCCACTTGGGCTTCTTCTTCTTATCAGCATCTTCGTCATCATCATCTTCCTCTCCGTCATCGTCAGAACTGTCCGCCTTACCCAGTAGTGCCTTCTCATATTCCTCCTCTGTAATCTTACCCTTCTTCATCTGCTTGTACAGTTTTTCCTCCTCAGCCAACTCGTCCCATTCCTCGACAATCTGCTGGTGAATACCCTTCTTCTTCTCACGACGACGCGGGTGCTTTTGGCTCTCTTCTTCCAGCGGGCGTTTGCGCTTCTTCTCACGCATCTCGGCGTTTTTCTTGTCGCGTGCCTCATTTTCTTTTGCAATAGCAACCAGCTTCTTTTGACGCTCTTTCTCGCGGGCCTTGTCCTTAAATTTGATGTCAGTCGTCTTGATATCAGTCTTCTCGAAGTCGATACGCACGTTACGTAATTCATTGATCTTGGGTAGCTGCAGCAAACAGAAACCACGCGCAACCGCACCCAGATCAAGCTCCTTGAAACGAAAGATAAACTGGCACTGGTGCTCTTTGTACGACCGAACAAACGCCATGAACGCCTTTGTACCCTTCTCAAGTAGATCACGATCTTCCAAAATGAATGACTTCACCTTTGGCAACACATCCGCCATTGTGTCAAGAGGAAGAGTCATTTCCTCGCATGGCACTTTACGGATCTTTAGGAAGTTCACGTATGCGTCTTCATTCGAAGACAGAAACGATAGAGCACAACCAGAGCGACCTGCACGTGCTGTACGACCCACACGATGCACGAAGAAATTCGGGTCCTGTGGCGGGTCGTACTGCACAATCCAATCCACATCTGGGAGATCAATACCACGTGCAACAACATCCGTACAGACCAATAGTCCAGATTTCAGCTCCGAGAAGTGGTCATAGTTGGTCGTTCGCTTCTTTTGCGGCATTTTACCATGCAACGCCACAACCGGGAAATCCTTTTTACCCTTGAACAGTTCTTCCAACACTCGACTAAAGAAGTCCACCGATCCACATGTCGAAAAGAAGACGATAAGCTTCTCGCCCTTCTTGGACTGCACAAAGTGATGGAGTGCTGACAATCTCTGATCATGTCCCACTAAGCAGTAATAATTCTGCAGTGTAGCTGGCGTCACCTGCGTATTGTTCGCCACCTGCACTGAGATCGTCGCGGGATTACGTAGTCCCGCACGTGCCAGAGCTTTAACCTCTTGAGTCTGCGTAGCTGAGAATAACCCGGTACGTCTCTGCTTGGGTAAATGCTCTAGAATCTTATTCAGACTCACTTCGAAGCCCATATCCAGCAGTGTATCAGCCTCATCGAGAATGAGCATTTCAAACTCGCGCGTCTCGACACTGGAGCCCACACAGCGATTCAACAAGTCCTCAGTGCGGCCAGGCGTGCCAATAACCACTGAGCACTTGCCCACAGCACCACGGATGAGTGCCAAGTCCTCATCCACGCTGGTTCCACCCACAAACAGCAGCAATTGCACACCAGGCAGTGCTCGGGTGAAGAATTTCTCAGCACACTCGAAGATCTGGCGCGCCAGCTCGCGCGTGGGTGACACAATCATTGCCACGAGCTTCGTAACGTTTGCATGGCGAGGTGCTGTGATGCTGCCGTCCGCTAGCTTGGCCTTGAGTAGCTGCACGATGGGGAGGACGAAGGAAAGGGTCTTGCCACTGCCTGTACACGCGTCTACGCACACATCTTTGTTGGACAGGAACAGCGGCAGAGTAGCTGCCTGCACAGGCGTCATGTGCTCGAAGCCCAAGGCATCCGTCTCGGCCAGAATCTCAGGACACAAGGCAGGGCGAAAGTCGTGGAACCTCATGATGAGCGAGTATTTGACTGGTGGGCCAGGAAGTGATTGATAGAAACGTTTCTATTGAACGGATTGTTTCTAATGACAGATGGTTAGAAATGCATGTGGACCAATCAGATGGCGCTGTTTTTCTTGCATCAAACCGACCTTAGATCCACTTGCCACGGATCTGATGGACATTGTCCTGAACTTTGGTCAGTTCGGGCTTGAAATCCGCAATCGCGTCGATCTTGGCGCGGATTTCAGGCGTGATTTTGTCTTCAAATTCCAATGCCTTCAGATTCTCGTCGAGTTGCTCGATCCTCGATGCGCCTAGTAGGACAGTCGACACGTTGTTGTTTGCAACACACCAGGCGATAGCTAGCTGAGGCAGCGTGCACCCAATTTCCTTAGCGACCTCTGCAAGTTGAAGGGCCTTGGTAGTCTTTTCCTCAAGACCATTCGACAGAATGTTCTTGAACCATGGAATCGACATGCGGGAGCCCTGGCAGCATAAGCAAATCAGTTCGATGTTGCATAGGGCAATTAAAAATCATAAAGCCATACTTCCGGAATTCCGTCGTTGTACTTGCCGGTTAGCACCCCACTAGACAGTGCTGAGAATGACGTTACTCCGTACTTGTATTTCTGTAGCAATGAGCAACCAAAAGTCAAGGATGTGTTCAAAGGATTGATCCACATTGAGCACTATACCTTATACAGGTTCGTGAAGTCGTAGTCCACACGAGAACGGTCGAGGATGTTGTAACGAGTTTGGTCACAAATCTAGTTCAACAGCGAATGTTAAGGCCCATATGTGATCCAAATACACTCAAAACTTACCGGAAGAATGAGCCCCAGACGGTCTGCTACTTCGCAAGCCTCAACGATTTCAGCGCTCGTCCATTCACTGGTACCCCAGTAGAATGCCCAGCCTTGTTCAATGACGTAGTTCATGGCTCGCACAATTTCCTCCATGGGGGTGTATGGATCTTGTCGATGACAAAAGACCACGTCGACGTAGTCAAGCCCAAATCGCTTGAGTGATCCCTTCATACCTTCGACAATGTGCTTGCGACTCAGACCCGTATCGTTCGGGCCGCCGCCGCCGTGTCCCAGTTTGGTGCCGAAAAAGAGTTTGGTGGTGAGAACCAGGTCCTCGCGGCTCCAGACGCCGCGTTCAATGCCTGTCTTGACGATCTTGCCGATGAATTTCTCAGCTTCACCGTCCGCGTACGTCTCGGCGCTATCGAAGAAGTTGATTCCACTCTTGAAGGCGTGCTCAAAGACGGCGTAAGACTTTTCGAAGTCCATTTGCATGTCGAAAGTCACGAAACTACCGAAGCCGAACTTGGACACGAGCAATCCGGAATTGCCCAAAAAGCGGTACTTCATGTTGTTGGCAGGCATGGTCGGGATGTCTTGACTTGGCTTGGGGATGGTAAATTGAATTTTGATTCAGGCTGAGACGATGTTGTTCAAGGCGATTATGACAAGCAATTGATTGCGACGACTACAAGTCTATTGTTGCAGAACAGGGTGTATTATTTTCCCAGAATAGGGACGGCAAACGCTTTAATATCAATTATAGGTGCTGATAAGGCGGTTAATCACATAACACGGTGTACACTACCGTATTCTGATACGTAGTGGTCTAATAACGCGAGCACCACAATAATTTTCTTCTGAACGGCTTGATCGCATAGCTACCATAAGATGTCATTGTCGACCACGTTCAGCTTCATGGAGCTACCTAGTCAAAGGCGAGCAGTGTACTCACTGTGAGCGAAATCAATGTGTCTTAAATTTATGGCCTTTCAATCGACATATCTATGAAAATGAGATAACTATTACATGTATCATCGATCACTTCCTCATATCCTGGCCATGCAGTCATCTTGGTGGTGATAACCTCGAGTTCAGTTCAAAGTTACTCTTCCAATCTGCATCAATGACACAGGATACTTTTTGCTGGAGGTATCACGCCCTGTGATTGGCTCCTTCGTTTAACACCCCTTACATTTGGACCATCAATCCCCATTTTGCGCCATGGCAGAACAGCTTGCTAAGCGTCTCCACGGCTTCGACCAGCCCACGGTTTGGCACGAGTTCACTCCTCTGGCCTTAGAGCACAAGGCCGTCAATCTTGGACAGGGCTTTCCGGACTGGCGTTGCGAGGATTTCGTCAAACAGGCAGCCAAAGACGCTCTAGATGCGGATTTCAACCAGTACGCTCGCCCTCAAGGCCACAAGAAGCTCGTGGAGGTGCTGGCTAAGAAATACTCCAAGGAGCTAAACCGCGAGATCGACTGGACCAATGAAGTTGCAGTAGGCGTCGGTGCCACGGAGACCATCTACGCTGCTGTCAACGCTTTCGTGCAGCCTGGAGACGAGGTGGTCGTGTTCGAACCGGCCTTTGATATCTACACCGCTCAGGTGCAGATGGCCGGTGGAGTGTGTCGCTATGTGCCGCTGCATGTGCGCACGTGTGATCAAACCGGTGCCAAGGAGTTCTACATTGATGAGTCGACACTGGCAGCAGCCTTCTCGTCGAAGACACGTGCTGTGCTTCTGAACAACCCTCACAACCCGACGGGCAAGGTGTTCACGGAGGAAGAGCTCAAGCTTATTGCTAAATATGTACGCCAGTACCCACGTGTAATTGTCATTTCGGACGAAGTTTATGAGCACATTTTGTTCGATGGCAACAAGCACGTGCGGATTGCCAACATGGATGGAATGTGGGAGCGCACACTCACGGTCTCGAGTGCTGGTAAGACGTTCTCGGTGACGGGATGGAAGGTGGGCTGGGCTATCGGTCCCAGCAATCTCATCAAGGGCATTTATCTCGCCAACAACTGGATCCAATTCAGCGTGGCTACACCCTTCCAGGAGGCTGTTGCCAACATGTTGGAGCTCGCGGAGAAGCCGTACAAGGAGTTCCCGACCTTCTACGCCTTCGTTGCTGATCAGTACAAGCAGAAACGTGATCGCCTCAGTCGCGCGCTGGTGGATGTAGGTATCATCCCGATCACTCCAGGCGGTGGCATCTTCCTGTATTCGGACATTTCGGCTGTAAAGGTGCCCGAAAGCTTCATCAAGCCCGGTATGTCCTATGACTGGGCGTTCTGCCGCTGGCTTACAATCACGAAGGGTGTGACGGCGATCCCGAACACTGCGTTCTTCTGCCCCGAAAACAAAGCTGAAGGTAGTCAATGGGCGCGCTTTGCCTACTGCAAGACGGACGAAGCCATTGAAGAGGCCATCAAGCGACTCGCCAAGCTCCATGACCAGTAGCCATGCGGATTATCAATTCGAGATGGCAGTAGCAATGAATTCTGCGTGCTATGTGTTGCTTAGCGTTAACTGCTAGATGCAACTAGATACCATGTTTGAAGCTTTCAATGAGGAATGTCCAATTGAACACGAAATCGTGTAATTGTCATTTCACACGAAGTTTATGAGCGCATTTTGTTCGATGCCAACAAGCACGTGCGGATTGTCAACATGGATGGAATGTGGGAACTCATTCGAGTCGAAGCCAGGTTTAGCGAACACGTTTGCTAAATTGATTGCGGGACTCTCAAGCTATTTGCATCGCAAAGCATGTTTCACTGCTGATTTGCTGCCCGCTTCCTGGTGTCGGCAAACACGCTGTGCACAGACGATGACTGCGTCATTACTTCACTTTGCTGCTGTGCTCGTCTTACTCTTTTCCGACGTTCAAGCGCAGTCGAGTTCGTCTTCCTCCATTTCAGCAGTTGAAATCCCCGTGGTGAATGCTACAAACATCACCGACACTTGCAGCCAAGACGAGTACACCAACGATTGCTGGTATCCTGTGACTTGTCAAACATGCTTCTCACGCTCTGGTTGTGCTGTTGAAGTTTTAACTGGCCATTGTGTGAGCTCCACAGCAGCTGTCGAGTCCTCTTCAAGTGATCTCCTCAGTGCTTTGTATTTCCTGGGCGGTGAGATCAAATATTGCAAAACGACTGATCCGGCTTGCTTCACTTGTCGTCGGGGGAATGCACCTGCAGTGTGTTTAGGCTCCTCCAACTGCGTGTGCATATCCCAATGCGAGAAAATCTCAACTCGCCCGACAAAGTGTTTGCCCGGTGGTATCGGAGGCTTGAGCTCAGGTAGTCTCATCGCTGCAGCCGCTGTGATGTGCCCACTTATAGTCTTTATGATCTTCAAGGGCAGTCCATGCTCGAGCTGCAGCGTCCGTCGTCTGCTACGTCCAAGAGAAAAGAACCAGCGTAATCTGCCGGGCGGCCTTAAGCTCGATGCCTGGCGCAGCCACCTCAACGAGCGTGCAGAGCCTGTGGATGAGCAATTAGCCGATTTGGAGCTGCGTTCGTGCTTCGTTCCTATGGATAGCGGTCGAACCCAGCAGCATCAGTCCCAGCCGGGCACAGAGACCAGCGAACGAGTGCATGTTGAAGGAACCACCGACAGTGTCGTCTCGCGGGCCATCGCCGCCACAGATCTGCCGATCTCACCATCAACGAGCAGCCATCGAGCTGCCGCAATGGACGACGAGGACCACACAGCGATAGAGCTGCATGTACAGTGTCTGTAATGTAGAGAGACACCGGAATGTCTTGAGCACAGCTGATACTGCTGTCAAATCCATCATGTTGAAGAAAGTGGTGCAGTCTGCGCTTTTTATGTCGAAACGACAGTGACCGAGGCGTGCTGGAATCTAGTGATTGGTCAATAAAGGAGATGGATACACCCGAGGTGATGGTCGCGTTGAACCTTCGGAGATGCTGAGGTCGGTCTGGCCGTCACTTTCCATTTTGAAAGATCGGCGAGAGGTACGCTAACTTGGTAATTGACATGATCCGCTTCAAGACGACAGCGTTGCTGTGGGCACTGCTCCTCGGCTCGGCGCTCGCAGACACGTGCAGCCAGATCAATAGCGCGTACTCGGCCTGCCAGCTCTCTTCCATGTGTTCCCAGTGCATCGCAGCCTCGGTATGTCCATCTTCTTCCCGATAGCGCTTGTCTGTAACTCACTGTCTCCTCTAGGGCTGCGAATACAACCTCATGGACGGCACATGCACCTCCGCAGTCACTTCCAACACGTCAACGACGTATTGCAGTGCCAGTGACAGCGTCTGTTCCTCCTGCACTGTGAGCTCCGCCAAGCCGACGTGTACAGGTGAAGACGGCTCGTGCCTCTGTCCGTCACTGTGCGATATCGTATCGTCAGAAGAATGCACCAATGACACCGAGGGCAGCCCAAAGTTCAGCATGTTGTATCTGGTCGTGGCTTTTGGCGCGCTGGGCATCATGATCATGCTGTATATGCAGCGCAGATGCGCAGAGAAGCGTGTGGAACACCACATTAGCCTCGTACGACAAGAACTGGAGTCGAGACGCGAGCAGCGCCAACGTGAGCGCGAGTATCTTCGCTCGAGACGCCCCGAACTGTCGCTGAACCTCGAGACGTGGCGCGACCATGTGGAACTACACAAACCACAGACGTCCAAGGTCGAGCTCGAGACGTGCTACTATCTCATGATCCAAGACGAGAAGAAGAAGGATGGTAAGAAGGGCAGCGACCACTGGGACAGTGCGTCGGATGGTGAGGTGAAAGCTGGAATCGGCGCTTTTACCTCACCGATTGCCAGTGGAGTGTCGGATCCGACATCACTACAGAGCCCATTGCCGTCCATGGCCCCGTATTTTGCTATGAGAGAGGAATACCCGAGTAACACGACGACGGCTGGTTCTGACAGCGGATCTGAAAGTGCGTCCGTAGTGGACGAAGACGAGGAAAAACCTGAGATTGCTATTGATGTCGATCACTCCGTTGCCAGGAGGTAGGGTACTGTAACGTTATGGTGTGATGTTTCTCAGGAAGTGAGATTTTGGTCGTAGTCACAGCATCAGCTTAAAAATCCGATATGAAAGCTAGACTGTTGTACACACTAACAATATGGATGCGTTAATCACTCAGGTGTCCTTATGGAAGGAGCTAAGTACCACCTCCTACATGTGTCAGGACATCAGCTGAAGTTACTGTGCTGACTTTCGTTGCTTCAGCAAAGAACGAGAATCAGAAGGGAAACGAGAATGTCATTACCTGGTATGTTGCCTCCAGCGGAAGCGTTCATGGTTGCTGGGCTATGTCTAAAGCGACGAGAATCCATCTTTAAAATGTTGAACAATGTCAATTGACCGAGTTTGCTGGTCAATCGCCACGTATAGTATTCACTGCCAACTCATCGTCCCCAAGAAAAGGTGGCCGTGAAAATCGCTAAGGAAGGGCAATTGACGATACTTCAAGAAACAAGCCACACCCTCCCATTGAATTATCTTGGATGCCATTTGCACATTCGGAGCGGAAGATAGTGATGCTATCTTGTCCTCATTGACGACTTCTCAAATATCCGAGGATTTCGGAGTTGGATAGGTAATTCGTCCGACGGGAGTGCGTCGTAGTCATCACAGTACATCCACTATGTCTGCTGCAAACGTATCGGCTTTTGAGTTTAAAAGGAGGGTGATATGTGTTTCTTGTCCTTCATGCTGGCCGAACAATTGATTCTGAGAACTCTCTTCTTCCCGTTGACCCTTCACTCCATCATTCCAGCTTGCATCGCGAATCCCCAAACACGGACCCGAAAAAGCTATTATACTTATCACCTGTGAGCTTCTCCGGGAGAAGCGAGCACTGGAGGTAGAATGGATTGGGCTATCAACCGACGCGGTAGTGTGCTCCTCGCCTAATTCACTCTCGCATCGACTGTGCATCATTGAAGCGAAGCAGTGCCAAGACTCATAACACTGTGTTATTAACACAGCTCCCCATCACTGAACCAAGCACTACACTTCCACCGTTTCGACAATGACCCGAAATTGGTTTGGTGAAGAATGGCGAAACGGTAGCAATATCTCACTTGATGCTAGTGATTCGAACACATTGATGGAGCCTGTGTCCGCTTCAAGTGGCCGTGTGGTGCCCAAGCTACATCTACTCAACAGCGACAATCGATATTTCAACAATGCTCCAAATGGATCAGAAAGTGAACGTCTTCCGCATCGACCGTCGCGTCGGCAAGCGGAGGCTACGCGGGTAGGAACGGTGATACCTACGCGGGTTTCAGGGGCATCTATGGAGTTCCTCGAGACGGTTGTGCTACCGCCGATGCAACTTCGACCAGCAGTAGCAACAACTACAACTTCTAGTTCATCATCGTCTCGTCAAGCGAAGCAGACTCCAGAAGCTGATTCAAATGGTGACCATCGAGACAGTGAGGCCGAATTCCAAGTCCTGCATCCGGCAATCGATGAACTAGCAGACGAGCGGGGTGAGGATTTGGCACGACTTCTGCTTAGTCGATGGTCGATTCATTCGGGCGAGGAGCAGTTTGCTTCAATCTCGCTTTTCTGCGAGATGAAGCTCAATGAAGCGAAGCGTATGGCCTCGTGGGCTGAGGCACCAAATCGATTCTACACCGTTGTGTGCTGCCAACTTCTGGAAAAATACATCTCGCGAATAGCGATGAGCAAAACATCGCACAACAATGCTGATCCAGTGACAGCTACAGTTGGCCAGAGTATTGCCTTCTTGAGAAGAATTCACGCTGAATTTGTGGCATCGATCTTCTTGCCTCCAACACAAGCTCAAATTCACGACCATGCAGCTTCAGGAAGCGGCTTCGACTACGAACAACGCACCCCCTACTTCACGGTGTTGAGCGCCAACTGATTTCATCCTTAAAATGGCAGAAACTAACTTGCATGTTGTCCGCCACATTCTAGGAGTTCAAACGACTGCGGCGGAAAACACAAGCGCTGGTTGCAACTGTAAGAGAACGAGAAAACTCGAGAATGACACGAAAGCAGTTACCGGGAAAGGTAAAAAAGCTACTAGGTCGTCGTGCGAAGCACCGAGATCACCAGACTCTCGCTTTAACTTTCGTGGATGGGCCAGTGCAATGTCAGCACAACGTCAGATTCGAGCGGTACGCCTTGTTTGTTTCCGGTCAATCCCAGATAGAATGACATCTTGTTTTTCTTCGTCTCCATGTTTCTTGTACTGCTTTGCCCAGCTCAAAATTCAAACATTTCAAAGCATGCGCAGGGCAAACCTTACCACGTGGTTTCGTGTCTGGAGGATCGAAGCATTGAGACGAGCATATCATCGCGAAAGTGCCGATTACCAAGCGATGCTATCAGTCACTGCTGCTTCCCTCAGCAGGAAGGACATTGCCATCGCAGAAGCTGAAGCGAAAGTCACATCCATGGCGAGGATCATCGACAGTTTAACCGAATCCAACAAGCAACTTTCATACCGTGTGGATCAACTTGAAAACCTTTCAGCTGCTGCTGCTTTTGCAAGTGGTGGAGATGGAGGTGGTGATAACCGCGGCTTTAGTGATAACGATACTGGTAGGCGACACAACGGAGACGAGGGTAACCCGTCTCATGGCCGCAGACGCGAGGCAAATTACGAGCGCATTGATACGTTGCTCACACAAGACGATGAGCGCATGGATCGCACTAATCGCATGCTGATGGAGACAATGTTTGGGATGGCGCGGATGGTTGAGACTTGCGCTATTCAGATGTCCAAAGATATGATGGACTCTCTCGAGTATCAAATGGACGGCAGTGTGCTCCAACATCTTGCTGAGATGGTAAGTCACCGTCGCTCTCCTTCCTCTTACAGCTTCTCACATGTTTTGGTTGTGGCTGCTGCGGTTAGATCCAAACAGAAAATGAGCTTAAAGCTAAAGCAGACGCTGCTGAGGGCGCCACCTTTTCATCGCTACACTTCAGCAAAAATGCCAGTGGCCGAACAGCGACCGCGATAGCCTCGACCTCATCAGTTGCCACACCAGCAAGACCAGCACGTGCCCGTCCTGTGACTATCCGTGACCTGGCTCAAATGCCAATCGATACGCTGTTGTTGTACTGGTTCCGCATGCACCTGAGTTTATCGTCATCAGTTGAGAAGCCAAGCGATCGCACCATCAAGAACTTCACATCAGACCTCGCTGACGGCCGTCGTTTCTCCTTCCTGCTACACCGCCTATTTCCTTCCTGGTTCGACGCCTCGGTCCGTGTCTTCTCAAGCATCTCAATAATTGCACGCTGGCTAACTTCTTGCTAAAACATGGTGTTAGATGGTGCATGAGCTAGATGGTGATCAGCGACTGCAAAATATTGCCACTTTCCACGAGCGTGTACAACCACCACTGCCTCTAGTAGTCACGAGCGACAGCATCCACGCAGGAAGCGGAACGGAAAATATCGCTTTTGTTGCGATGCTCTTCGGTACCGCAGTGTAAGTTGGGTGCTCAAATCGAAGTACGCCAAAGCAAGGCATCTAATTCCTGCTAATGTGATGATTTCCATTCAGGGGCACCGTTCGAAAGCTCAATATGGAGAAGCAACGCGGGGACTTCCTCAACATCGTCACGACGTGGAGACGTGTACGTGGGTTATTACTCGAAGTAAAGCGAATGAATGACAACTACGATGCCGGTATGGTTGCTCACCTTCTGAAAGAGATGCGAGCGTGCGAGACCATCTTCAAACAACTCCATTCTGAGCTCGACCACATTGCCGTAACATCCAACGAGACGTCCAGTGCACTCTCTCAAATTGCTTACAAAGCGTTAGCAATCACTTGGTCATGCGTCCGTGCACGCGATATCCATCCGCACGCTCCGCTAGGACTGATAGACGAACGAACCCATGAGCGTATACGCGAGTTTTCCAGAGTCGAAGACTCTTGCATTCGCGATCTTCTTGTTCATGATAGCGAAATCGTTTTCAATCAGCTCAATCTACCTGCTGCACGCAAAAGTTCAGGTATGACACCTGTACTTGTTGTCAGCTCGGCGATGCCGCCTGTTGTCCCTGAACGGGACGTTGATATTGCCACTGCTGCCGTCCGTCGTGCACTTCTGGCTTACAGCAAGGATCTCAACGATATTTTCAAACATTACAGGTAAGTACACCATCTCCAGGTTAATCCCTTGTTTGACCAGTACAGCCATGACCTGACTGATAGTTTGATTGTGCTGCAGCGCAAGCGGTGGCGCTGGTAGCCTCGCGGCAATGAGCTTGACAGAATTCAACAAATTCATCAAGGACTGCTTCCCTGGGGACAAACTCATCACACCAGAAGTGGCTGAAAACATCTACAGAGCGGCACTCCCATCATTACCTGTAGACACCAACGACGTTTCTCCTGCAACATCGACAACTTTGGTGGTAGGTGCCACTGGTGACCCCATTACGGATGTCATGACTGGAGAAGAGCGAGAACTTTCAGGGCGGCAATTTGCAGATGCTCTTGTGCGTCTGGCCGCCGCTAAATACGCCCCAATGCCCGCGCCACGTCCAGCTCGAGGGCAAGCTCGTACAGCACCCATGCCAGCACTTCCGCTGGACGAACGTTTTCGTCTGCTCATGGAGCAGGATATTCTCCCACACGCACTGCGGTCCCAGCGTGAACTCTTCCGAGCTGCGGTAGCTGAACCAAAGGTTCGCGAGGTTTTCCAGCGGAATAAGCCTGCCCTTCAGCGTATTTTTCGGTACTATGCCTCGATGCACGCCTTACGCGAGCAGAACTCGACCCTTTCGTTGGCTGCATTTATTGTCATGGCGAGAGACTGCAAGTTGATTGGGAGCTTCGTAACGGAGCATACGCTTAAGCAAGTGCTAGTAAATTTGCAGCGTGATGACGGCAATTCTTCATCGGCACCAGGAACAGTTAACACTGAAGCCGAACTGGAAATGTTGCGCATCGACTTCAGCGATTTTCAAGAAGCACTCGCGGCGCTCACCGAATATGTAGTTTGCAATCCGTACGTCGCGCTACACAAGCGCGTTGACCAATTTCTCCAGGAAATGTTGCTCCCACGTGCTCGTCAAAAGAAGAAACATGGCGAATAAGCATCATCGACTACCACAGCGATCAATCTTAGCGCAAAATAGACACAATAGCAAGCCTCACACAATTCTACGCATACCTCCACGTCGTCAAAGTGTTGCCATTCACAGCACGGTCGTTTTTCTATTGTCCATCCTGCGCTTAAATGCTTCGACGACGTTGTGCAGCAGCATAGCAATTGTCATGGGACCCACACCTCCAGGCACTGGTGTGACAGCCCCCGCAACTTGACACGCCTCTGGGAAGTTGACGTCGCCAACAAGCTTGAATCCGTCAGCATTCTCCTCCCCATGGAACTCTCCATTCACATCGCGCACGAAGTTGATTCCAACATCAATAACTGTAGCACCCGGCTTGAGCCATTCACCCTGAACGAGATACGGTTGGCCACAAGCTGCAACCACCACGTCTGCTTGACGTACATACCTCGGCAGGTCCACAGTCTTGGAATGACACAAATCGTCGTCGCATCACGTTTCTGCAGCAGCATACTCACGGGGTTCCCCACCAAGTTACTGCGTCCAATGACCACTGCTGTTTTGCCACGTAATGGAGTGTGCTGTTCATCTAGCAGTGCTAAAATCCCCTTGGCCGTGCATGGAATCAAGTACGGGTATCGCCCTCGCATGGCGAGTTCACCAGCATTGAAGGGATGGAGACCGTCGACGTCCTTGTCGTGCTGGATATGGTCGATGATCTGCTGGGCATTGAGCTCCGTCCCTGGCAGTGGAAGCTGCACCAGGATACCGTCAATGGTCGGGTCTTGATTGAGCTCCTCCACCTTCTGGACGATCGTGTCCTGCACACAACAGCGTGAGTCTGAGTCTTGTAGCTTCTGTGTCTGCTGCCTCATACCTGGGACACGCCCTCGTCAAAGAGGAAGTTCTCGGAGCGGATACCTGTGCGACGACACGCCGTGTTCTTATTGCGCACGTAGAGCGCCGAGTCTTGACGATCTCCGACCATAATGAGACCAAGGGCTGGCGCCTGGACACGAAATATTAGCCAAGAATGACACTGTATCCATGAGCACTAATACATACTCGTCCATGCTTGGCTGTGAGTGCTGCTACATCGCCCTTGAGTGCCGCACGCAGTGCCTTGGCGATCGCCTTGCCATCGATCACACGAGCCATAAGTCCGAAAATAAGGATGGGTTATTTTCGGTGAAATAGTGTTTATTTTCGGTACACTCATTTCAGATACTAATTTCGGTATTAAATTCTAGTCTTATTGAATATGGCGCATGTGGCTCGGACTGCTGCTGTTTGTGTGGGAGCTCAGCTCCAGGGCACCATGAGTGTAGGTGAGCGCTGTGCGGTTCACCCTGGTGCGTCTGTACTAGCTACTGGTGGCTCTATTGTCCTGGGAGAGCGCTGCTTCGTCGAGGACGGCGTCGTATTGGCCAATGACACCGTGGATGAGATGAAGATCGGCAGTGACAACCTGTTCGAGAGCGGCTGCGAGGTGCGGAGCTGCAGTGTGGGAATGGCAACTGGTTTGAACCCAAGGCAAAGGCGTTGGAGGGCTCTGTGGTCGGCAGCAATTGCCTCATCGGCAGTGGCGTTGTGGTGGCCGAAGGGGAGCGAATCCCGGACAACTCAATCCTCGTGGCAGTGCAGACTCCACAAGGCGAGACTCGCCGCGTCGTGAGGCAGCAGAAGGATTACAACATCAAGTCACACGCGGCGCTGATGCAGAAGTACGCAGATCTGTTCTCTAGAGGATCTAAAAGCCCCTACGCACTGGAGAAACACCATGAGCTGCGGTAACAGAGAAATACACGACGTGGGTTGGTACCAACAATGCCATACGAGTCGTGATGCCTCAGCAAGCAACGGCTGGATCACCAGCACACTCTCGACCTCCATTTCTGCTGCAAGTGGAGTACATCCCTTAACATTTCGTGCATATTTTCGCTGCAAGTTGTTACCGGGGTTCAATCACTGGCTCGTCGTCTGCGTCTTCTACTCCTAAAGCGGATGGATCAAACCCATCTAATAAATCCACGACAGCGTCGACGTTGTCTCGATGAGCTTGTATGATCAGATCAACCTCTTGAGTAGCTTTCACGAGATGTACAAGGAATCGACGACCTAGACGTGTGATGTTCATGACACAAACTCAGCCTTGTTTGTGAGCTCGCTGCAGCCTATGTCTTCGAGCTCGTTCCCGCAATATCCGTGGTTGGATGTAATGTAGCAATGAACAGTAGTGCCCAGGGTAACGAAGTGAAACACGGTGAATCCGATGAGAATGTGCACGCTTCCAAGTTCGTCGTTCTCTTCTCATTGTCAGCTTCAATAGAGAACGGATTCGAAGGAGTAGTTGTTATCGACATCGCATAGTCTTGTGGCTTTGAGTTCAAGGCTTCCGACACTAATAGTCAACAACCAGATAGGTTCCGATCACAAACAAGCAGAGGCCGACTCAACCTCGCTTCTAATTCAGCACTCGTATGTGGTGATAATACGTTGAGTGACGGTTGGATCCCGTTTTTCGGTGAACAGCCTTGAGGATTTCGAGATGGTCAAGTGGAGGTTTTGTATTGTGGCTGCGGGTCTTGCACTTGTGACGAGTGGAGAGGCAGTTGATGGTTCGGATGAAGTGAAGACCAGTGACGTAGAGATTGAATCAATGCAGGTGAATAAGACTCGGGAGGAACTGCGATTCCCTGTGCTATTCGACGCGATTGTCAATCGATCGGTGGTATTGGAGCATTTTGCCGAGACGCATGAGTTACGTGTGCGTAGTATCGATGAGGAAAAGGTTGCTGAGGTGGAAGTGGAAATAACGACGGATGCATCAACAGAGCAGAGTTCCAACCCGATGGCTAAGCTTTGTGTTGATGGGAATGACAGTACAATTGACGAAAATGCTGTAGCACCGCCATCACTTCAACCAACTGATCGTCTAATACGCGTTGATGATCAAAAAGTTTCCATGCTCTCATTTCAAGACGTGATTGATAGTCCTGTGGGGAGTGTAGCCGTGCTGCCACTATTCAAACCCATTGACTCGGTACATGTTCTCTCGGGTTTTGCACGCGTTGAGATTTTGTCGCCAAAAATGCTTGAGTTTGAACCAGCAACACCCACACGAGAAGAAGTTGTTGTGGCGTGGGTAGAAGAGAAAGCACGGCTGAAAGCAGAACGAGAAGCTTGTGAACGCGAGATTGCGAACAATAAGGAATTACAGGCGAGATTGGAGCAGGAACGTCGTGTGGCGGAAGCTCTTGCCCAAAAGGAACGCGAACTTCTCGAAAAATTGGATAAGGAGGAATACGAACGCACGCGCATGACTCCGCATAATCTAGCCGCTGGAAAACGTCGGGATGGCTGGGAATTCCGCTACGAGGTTGAATTTACGACGAAGGGCCCCATTGGGCTCAACTGGGACTTGAACACAAGAAATATAGCTGTAGTGAGCCATTTGGAACCCAAGCTACCAGCACAGCAGCTTAACGTGATCGCACCACGCGATCAATTAATTGCTCTAAACGGCGTTGACACTTCAAAGATGGGCCCCCAAGAAGTTGTGGAAGTGTATCTTAGCTCAGCACTTCCCCGTAAGCTCGTATTCCTCGTTCAAATGTCCCCTGAACGCGCAAAAGCCAAAGCTGCCGAGAAAACTCCAATCAAACGAACTGTGACGAATTGGACGTTAGCGTTCGATGCACCAGAAATGTTGCGTGGTTGGGAAGTGCGACTTCATCTTGCGACTTGGAGTATTCCGCCAAACATCAATACTAACGGCACCAATGCGAACTCAAGCTTACCCTTGCAGCTGGAATTTGCAACCCCAATTACAGGTTGTAACCAATTTACAGGAACTCCTCAAGCGTCTAGCAACGAAGCTGCAGGTGTCGTATACCTCGCTTATCGTGGAGCTTGTACTCTTATTGAAAAGGCAAACCATGCTCGAACTGCCAACGGCAAGGCACTACTGGTCGTGAACAACGTCAAGGGTGAAGGGAGGTTTACCCCTTCAGTAGCAGCTCTGGGTGAGCATGTTGAACTCCCCGTGACTCTGTAGGTTGTTGCTGTATTTACTCTTTTCGTGGTCACTTCATTTGATTGAACAGCTAATAGTTTGGGGATTTTCATGACAATTAGGATGGGTAAGCTGGACGGAGAGCTTATCATGTCAGTGATGGAGTACCAACAAGCCCGTACGTATCGTACAGTCACACCGTTTACAAGTTCTGCCCAACATTTTTTGCGTTTGTTGCGGTGTAGTGATTCGGATCTACGAAGAGAGACCAGATCAAATCCCAGTTCCTCTCGAACAACCTAAGAAACTTACAAACCAAGAACTAACGATAGCAAGAGTACGTTACTTGCAATGTGCTTGTATCTACACCACAAGCGTTATGCCTACTCAACGTTGTCGATGTATTCACATGTGTTGAACAGGATGTGAAGAAGTCAGGTCGGAAGTTAACTTTCTGGTACATTAATGCTTCTACTACTACGGCGAACTCAAAGCAGGATACCGGTAGTGTCAACTCGTCTTCTTTTACCGACTCGTACGAGTTTGAGGTTCTTCCTGCGCTTTTTGGTGGCAAGATTCCGACGATGCCTTTCCGCGTTGTTGCAGCTTATCCACAAGAGACTGCTTGTCACTACAAAGGCCTCGGAATCCTCACCACTCGATCGGTCATCGTTGTCAAACGCGGCGGATGTTCATTTGGAGCAAAACTGAGGTTCGTGCTGTCTTGCTACTGTCTCGGCATTGGAAGTTTACCTTACCTTCTATTATGTGATCGAAATGAGAAGAGCAATACAGGAAGTTGGTGGTGCTGGCATGCTTCTTGTTAACAGCGATGCGTCCCTGATCCCATTGATGACTGACCCAAGAGAGCTGGAAGGGCTCATGATTTGGGGTGCAAGGTGACAATGCAGACCCACTGGTTTCTTGGTCATGGACTCACTATTTTGTGTTATTTTGCTTTTGCTCGATGGGAAATACCGTCTACATCCATATATCGCGGGTTTGCAGCATCAACCTGATGAATGGTACCGCAATCCTGGATGTTCTAGCCAAGAGCAAGAATCTACCGACTCTCGTGAAGATAGCCGCTCACGAAGATGAAGCAGCGAATGCAACCATCTCCAACTAATCCGAGTACTCTAGTTGATGACACCACGTGCCTTACCGCACTCGATAAAAGCATCCACAGCCTTGTCGACATCCTCAATGCTGTGAGCAGCAGAGAGCTGCACACGGATGCGCGCCTGGCCCTTCGGCACAACCTGCAGACATACCCAGCAAACACACAGAAATCGTTAGAACAAGACCCTGATACTGTTGTTGCATGGTGCGAGGATATTCGTACAGGGTAGCTGAAGCCGATAACGTAGATACCACGCTTAAGCATGTCATCAGCAAGTTCAGAAGCAAGACGAGCATCGCCGAGCATCACCGGTGCGATCGGGTGGTCGCTACATTACAAGTTCCAGAAATTGTGTAAGTACGGCATTCAACAATCACCTCATGCATAAAACATTTGCTACGCACCGAGATCCCTTGAGCGTGAAGCCGGCAGCCGTCATACGGTCGCGGAAGTGGTGGGTGTTGGCACGGATCTTGTCGACGAACTCTGACGACTCAGTGAGCATCTCGAACACCTTGAGCGAGGCGCCGACCACCGAAGGGCCCAACGAGTTGGAAAACAAGTATGGGCGCGAGCGCTGACGCAGCAGGTCCACGACCTCCTTGCGACCAGTAGTGTATCCACCCGTGCTGCCTCCCAGAGCCTTACCAAGTGTCGAGTTGATCACATCCACCTTGCCATTGATGCCACAGTACTCGTCACTTCCGCGTCCCGTCGGTCCAAAGAAGCCCGTAGCATGGCATTCGTCAATGAAGAGTTGAGCATTGTACTTCTCTGCCAACTCCACAATCTCCTGCAGTGGAGCCACATCACCGTCCATACTGAAGACGCCATCAGTAGCAATCAGCCGCGTGCGGCAATGCTGCGTGTCCTTGAGTTTCTGTTCCAGATCCTTCATGTCCATGTGTTTAAAGCGATGACGCTCAGCCTTGCAGAGCCGAATGCCGTCAATAATACTGGCGTGGTTGAGTTCGTCCGTGAGAATAGCGTCCTCCTTGTTCAGCACCGCTTCAAACAGTCCAGCATTAGCGTCGAAGCACGACGGGTACAGGATCGTGTCCTCCGTGCCGTGAAAGGCCGAGATGGCGTCCTCCAGCTGCTTGTGGATGTCCTGAGTGCCGCAGATGAAGCGCACAGAGCTGAGACCGAAGCCGCGTTCCTTGAGCGTGTCGGCCGCCGCCTTCTCCACCGCCGGGTGGTTGCTCAGTCCCAAGTAATTGTTGGCGCAGAAGTTGAGCACAGTGTCGCCGTTCACCGAGATCTCGGCGCCTTGTGGGGACGCGATCACGCGCTCGTGCTTGTACGTGCCGGCAGCTTCAATTTCCGCCAGTTCGTCGCGCAGACGGTCGACAAAGCTGTTGCGCGTGGATGTGGAGGCGCAGCGACGCATAGCGGAAGATAAGCGAGATGACAGCATCATGGCAGCAGCTCGGGAATGACTTGGATTGGATGCCACGAACGTGGCCTGAGTACTTCAAGACAGTTCTGACCAATGACAGCCATAGGAGGTCCTTCTGCAGCCCTCATTGGCCAGAAGTCCGCTCAATCGGATTGGATGCCACGAAGCTACAAACACGCATCTAAACTGTAGCATATCCTTGAAGATGGAGTGTAAAATCTTGACCAATTTGAGTCTATGGATGAATATACACTTTTTTCCGACAACAGGTTTTGGACTGCATACGGGATATATGTTTTGGCCAATCAGAGGTGTCTAAAAGACAGTTTTATCCAATTAAAGAGCGTTGCTGATCCCTAACCTTCCCGACAGCTTCCGACACATATTTGTCGGAAGCTCACAGAAATATGTATATGTCAAATAGTGAAACCAAGTCATTCAAATAATATAAAAATATTCTTACGGCTCCGACAAGTAGGCAAAGCCCTAATCTAGGAAGAGAGACAGCGCAGTGGTGTGCTTTTGCCATTTCAAAACAAGCAGAAGAGTCGAACAGCACTCAGCATGAGCCTCTCTTGTTTTGTTCCAGCTAACACACAGAAGGCACGCACCACGGGGATCAGCGCATTCGAGCGTATGTTAAAGGAGGAGAATGTTTCCATGGATGTAATCCAAGCATGCATCCTCCGCGACAAGACTGGCAAAACTCTTGCTGCAGTAATGGATCGATTTGGCTACCATCTAGCCACCTACGAAGGTAAGAAAGGTAAGCTAGCTTCAAACACTGCAATTTCATACTACAGGAATGTGAAACTCTGGTTTTTTGACACGTTCCCTCTGCTGAGAGTACCTACGGAGTTAGTACTCTTAAAGCAAGGAAAGACGCTAGAAAAGCATTGCTTAAAACGTGAAAATGGGGGGTTTACTAACAAGGCACCGCCTTGTTCAAAGGATGACCTACGCTCGCTTGTTCGCTATGTCTACAGTACGGCAGCCGTGCCCTCTGACTACGAAGATGCTGCTTTAGCCTGCCTTATGTGGTACTGCTTCGGGCGTTCATCAGATCTCGGCTACGTCTCAAAACAACACATCACAATGTCAGCTGATAGTGTTTTTTTCGTACGGATGCTACGAGTAAAAACAGCAGAAGAACAAGGACTCACCCTCGTACCTGACCGCGATGACTTCCTAACTTGCCCGCTTCACACGCTTGCAGTCACTCTTGTGATGCAAGAAGCCCCATGCGCATCACCGCGTGAGGACAGGAAGGTCGCCCGTGTCCTAAGTGGGTGGAAGCCCAACGAGACTCCTTCAATTGCTGACATCAGTGTGCTTGACCACGGAGCGCAGGAGTGCCTGGCTCGGATGCAGGAGCTGCTGTTTGGCAGCTGCATGGGTCTGGAGAACACCAAACTCAATGTGAGTCGCAAGGTAATTGGAGTCTTAACTGCGTACCTGATCAAGTATCTCCCTCAAATGAAGACACTGGCTCCAGAGAGTCTGTACATCGTCCGAATCATGGAGTGTCTTGATGCTGCTTCGATTAGCCTGGCTGAAATGCTGGCCTGGTCATCGGCTTTGACGGCTATCACTGCTGGTCCTGAGCGCGATCACAAACTACACGATTCAAAGCCCAACAGCTGCAAGTCTGAATGCCATCATGCCGCTCTCATTAACGAGCTAATCGAAAGCAATCGTCTAATGACTGCTCGCCTCCTGGCGCTCGAAGCCGCCGTGCTGCAACAAACTACGGGTCACAAAGCTACTACACAACCTACACAAACAGAAGACTTATCAGAACAACAACCAAAACCCAAGAGAAGGAAGAAGGCCGCTACAAACCTGTCCTCGATGTGGTTCGAGTGGTACACGAGACTGCCGCGTGTTTGGGACTCGAGTGACCGACAAAAGAAATCGGACTACCGCCTGGTGGTCGCTTACATGAAGTTGTTTCTTGATGGTGGGTTTCAGCTCTGCGAGGACGCGCCAGACTACAAGGATCGCGTTCTTGCAGTCGGGCAGCAAGCTGAGTCAGCAGTCCTTGCATTCTTGAAAAGCCACAACATCAGAGCAAAAGGCGGTAGCAGCGTATTGCGCGAAATGCGCAAGCTGCATCGTAGCGGCGAACTTGACCCTCGCATCGTGTCATATCGTAGCCGCCTCGCCGTGGAACAAATCATCGACCCTGCACCTGTAGTATCACAAGACATTCTTCAAGTAGTGGGAAATGCTGTAGTTAAATGAGTTAATCAGAGCATCACAGTAAAAGCTATCGGTAGGGACTCGAACCCCCAACTCGTTACCATCCGAGCTCTGCACCTGCAGCAACAGCAGAACTTGCATTCCAATCACCGCAGCGCCTAGGACCTCCAGCGCTTAGCAGTTCCCGTCGCTCACCACCTCCGCAACTCAACGCGTTGAAGCGTCCATTCCGACGCTGATCTTCACCTTACGGCCTCAGCCCCCTGCTAACTTCCACCTCCCAGCACACAGCAATCAGCAGCGGAGGTCTCCCCAGTCCTCCAGCCGCTCGGTGACTTCAGCGCAGCGACGTTCCCCTCTAGGCATTCAGCAGTACAGCACCGTCCATCTCCCCGCACGCACCACGCGAACTGCAGTCATCGAACATTCAAATCCCAGATGCCACCTCCAGCTTTCGTCCAACACGCGCAGCCTGTTCGCGCGCTGCGGCGTTCTTCTTCTCTCAGCCTTTTCCTTCCAGCCGCCAATTGTTTTGTCACGGAAAAACCTCAAATCGGACTGAGCTCACCGCACTGAGGTTTTTCCTCTTTGTCGGAAAGCGTCGGTGAGTCGGAACGGTCACGATATGGAATTTGGGCTCAGTGAAAAGGCTAATTACTGTTTAGTGACTGTAGCATTCACAGTTTTCGACGAACTTAAGTCAATTTATCCCTCAACTACAGGAAATCATCAAAAAATATCCTGTGGAATTTGCAGGCAAGAAAGAAACAAAAATATGGGATGACAATCGTATAGCGAGTCAGGCAGAAGTATCAAACACTAAAATGACACGAGCGGTAGTGACAAAGGCAAGGCGATAAGTTTTGTAGTGATGAATAGTACGGGTGAAAGCACTCCTCTACTACAATATATGATTTATTGAGACTAATTAGATGTCAAAGTGAGACGATGCTCATAATTAGTCTATGGAATCTGGGCTCAGTGAAAAGGCTAAATACTGTATAGTGACTGTGGCATTTACAGTTTTCGATGAACTTACGTACAACCCATAAAGAAATCAAGTTAAAGGGTTAATGGGGTAACCCTTTAACTACCGGACCAAATCTTTGGGGTCCACATGGGCCTCTTGCTGCGCGAATCATATTGCCGCATTTTGAATTTTTGAACCAATTGGAATGGCTGGTAGCCTCCCAGAAGACATTCCCTTCAAATTTGTTTCACCCCCTCCCCATTAGGAGCGTAGCTGAATGCAAGACAACACAGACGTGTGTGGTTGATGTGGAGCGCTTGGGTGCGACTGGGAGCGCTACAGCGGTGATCTCAAGGACATGGGGCAGCGACTGCAGAGGAAGCTGTGGCGAAGACGGCGGCGAAACCGCGCCGTGCGACTCGCTCTCCACCGTATGCATCTCTACCGGAAGAGTGGAAGCATGAAAGGCGATGTTCCTGCGTGTATCAGCATCAGCTTTGACCGGACAAAATTGAAGTAAGTGCATTATCATGCTGATCGCAGCGTTAAATCATTTACGCTAGTGATTGACCTGTTCAAACGTTTGCGTGTAAATGCTACAGGGTCATCGATCTTGCTCTGCATACAGCCTATAGTGTCTCGCGAAGCGCAGGCGAGCGCGCTTTGAATGCGTCTTGATAGTGGAAGGCGCTGAAACATTCAACATGAAAGCCCCGCTCGCACTTCGTACAGCCGTATTTAGATTTCTTCGAGATCCCCCTGAGGCTGCACAAATAGCATTTGAGTTTACCACTGCTGTTCCTGGTAGAGTTAGGTGTAGTTATATGCAATGATGTAACCGCTCCAACACCTTCATCTATCGTCTCACGCTGGCGCTTCTTCTGTCGTCGTGACTTCTGGCGCCGAATGGCTTTTTCATTTCGAGTCAAAGTGTCCGCGATTTTCCGCTTGAACTCGCGCAGTGTCGACACCTGTTCGCCCATTCGTTTCAGCAATGTGTATGCATTGATCAATGCAATATCGAGCAACCACGTGAAGATTATCATGTCTAGCCGCTTCTCGCAACGTCTATTTGAATTCGTTGAGCGTAGTTGATCTACGCGGTCAACACCGTTCATGAAGCGGTCGTATACCGCTATGACGGTCGGAGCCATAAAAGGTTTTCGGCGAAGCATGCAATCTGCTGTCCAGCGCTGAATTGGATACAGACCATGGCAACATTCCACAGCCTCGGAAGAAGTGCAGCTCAGTGTTCTTGAGGATGGCGTTGCACGTAGGTCATTACTATAGAATATAACAACGACAATTGCGATCTTTGTAGATAATGTAACCGGCTCGGTTTGATACTTGCAGTGTTGTCTCGAATTTGGTTTTTCACGATTTTGAAGGACTCTTGTGGGCTTTTTGGTGCTCAGGATCTTGCTTTTTCCAACCAGGTTCTGGCTCCACCGCAGCGACTAGTTCCCACTTACCTCGCTCTGCCTCCGACACACGCTTCACAGCCTCTTCAACTGCTCCTTTGTTGAATTTGTCGACTAAGTTCAGGCACACGGTTCCAGTTGTACGCACCGCACCGTCAGTGAACGCGAGAATGGCTCTAGCAAGTGTATGTCGTGTGTAGAAATTGTCGGACACGACAAGTCGGTATCCAGTGGGAGATCGCAACATCTTTGCCTGATGCCCAACCATTGTCAACCACAAAGCCGTAGCCGAATTAGCAGCAACGGGAACATCTTCACGCAGAAGAGTATTGTAGAGAGAAGTGCGCAATGTTGGGAGCTGCTGCGTGTAGCGTTGAGATGGTGTTGTCGACTGAGTATTACCCGAAGCGTTATCCCATAGTGTGTGCACGTATAGAGAATCGCATCCAACCACAGCGTAGAAGCGCACTCCATATTTGTCATGTTTTGATGGCATATATGTGCGGGCTTTTGAGAGGGCTTTGTAGGTACTGTCATCTCGTCAATACTACTTACGCCAGTAGGAACAGCAAACTCGGCGAATCGCTTCTGAAAGTGAGCGAGAATATTTCGGCTGTGTCACAAAGGATCATGAAGCTTGTCAAGTGTTGGATCTTCGGGAGAATGAAAGCGTAATGCTGACCGAATTTTTGAAACCTTGTCCTTGATATCGTCTCCGCAAAAGCTGGCTGACCAAGGAAACGAGAATCAGATCAATACTCTGTGATATCATTTAGCGGACAGATACTCATTGTTATTTCCAGTCCCAAGTACGAGTTAAATTGACGGTCCGTGAGATTCTGTTGTCCCCGCGTTGTAAGTACATCTGATGTCCACGTTTATAAGCTGCGCCGGAAATCAGCAGTGAAAAACAAAGCGAAAATACCATACTCAGCATTATCACGGTAAGCTTTAGTGACCTTCGCTTCTACTGCAATATGAAGCCCACTTTGCATATTTAGCGACTGCATGTACGCTTTCCCAAGCCCGCTGGGTTCGAAAATGTTGTGCTGGTTGGTATTGCTAAGCGATCGGTCCGTTTGAAGCGACTCCATGTTGCTGGTCGTGAGGTAAAGCTGCTAAGGAGGTGCTAATCACTGATGGGGCCGCTGTTGCACGACTGTCGACGTAGTGTGGACCTGGAACGCCTGTCATACAAATGTCATCGTCATCTAGCGGTTGTTCGTCTCTCTGCTGAGCCTCGTCAACAAGCTGTAGCTCCTCATTCAGCTGAGTATCTTCGTCTAGCCGTGGTTCATCATCAAGCTGAAGCTCGTCGTGCACTAATCTATCCCATTCGTCGACGAGTGAGTCAAGTGCGATGTCCTCGATGCGGAATTCCTGCTGACTTTCTAGGTCTTCCCATCCCCCGCCAAACCTGTTCGCCGTGCTCGGAGAACGCCAAAAACCTGAATGACGCTTATAATGCTGGCCGCGCGCGAAACGAGGCTCAAACGAATGGCCTGGCTAACACACGGAAGAGATCTGTATGGACCTCTATCGCGACGCGCAGTGACCTGTCCCGCGACCAAGGCGATTATTGACCAATTAGGACATTGGATTGTTGCCGTGTAGAGGTCCCAGTGGATCCCTTACTGAACCAGTAGTTAAGGCGTTAATGAGACCAGTAGCCGGTTATACCGAGTTACATCTGTTACGAGTGGGTATTGGAATACCTATTCCAGAGGATCACATGAAGTCGGCTTGTTGCGAAGAACTGTCGGTAGGCTGAAGGGTCGATCTTGATACAGACCGGAAAAGCCGCGTACCATAGCTTCACGCATAACCGCTCAAGTTATAGCGCCGATCCCTCGACGGTATGTAATAGATGGACTTCTCTGCACGAACCCCAAGCAACAACATCTGATCTTGGAAGTTCGCTGTGGTTGGTTGCATCAAGCACAAAACCATCATCCAAGAACAACATCATGTAGCTGCGTTGCATCAGTTTTCTTTTGCTTCGTGATTGGAGGTCTCTAGAGCTGCAGGTTATGAGCATACCACGAATAACAAGTTGCACGAAGGTGCGTCACTGCTGATCTGCGTTGCCTGCTCTTGGCTTGAATGGCACCAGTTCGACTAGTTTCTGGTTTATTCCGTTTGAGTGTTATTTGTGTAGGTCCGTTCAGTTTAGCTTCAAATGCCTTCATGTGAGCATCTGGTAGTTTGGCGTGCTAATTTAAGAGATTAATGGCAGATACTTGGTGATCGACGGTTTTCTGTGTGGCTCCTGGTTTCAACGGTTGCTAGGATGTCTGCTACGTGCTCGGTGGGTAGGCGACTTTGCAGGGTGACTCAGGTTTTGCCAGATGCGACGGTCACGCAAGAAACCCAACCACCGAACGTCTAGCTTCAGTGGTACACGCTTCAATTCGCTCAGTGCAGGCGATTAACAGTTCAAGTGATACCGTAGTGGATAGTGGCGAATCAAGGTTACGATGAGCACATCAAAGACAGCTTGGTTAACTTTTGTGATACGGAGCATGAAGAATATGGCACGTGCTGAGCAGGCGACGCCAAAAGCTGGAAATTATGTGCATTGGTTGCGGATCGAATGATGCCAAGTCCTGGAGCTGCACCTTCACTTCAGTAACATTGTGGTCTTCCATGATGGTCTTGAAGATGTATTGGAAGCCTTGGTCGTAGTGAGGCAATCCTGTCGAGGATTCTGTGATATATCGCTGCCGTTGGCGCGCCTAATGGAACGAGATGGTGTGATGGCTATGTTCCCAGCAGGTACACCAATTCGGTCTAGCAAACGGATCACATTGGATTAGAAGGTGAGTAACGCCTCTACTCCAGCTTCTGATGGATGGTGCGCTGTTGATAGCGTTACCCAAGATCCCAAGAACTCTCTAGGTTTTGATAGTTCTGTAACCACTTCGATATTGATGAATACATCTCCACCAACTAATTGATCCCTCTGCCACTTTGGACTCCTGTAATTCGTTTTCCAGTAATTTCAAGGCTTTTCAAAAGATAACCATGAACTAAGTGAGGCAATTTATGGCCTTTGTCGAGGAGAAGGAGGGCAGCCCCTGTCATCAAGTTAGTTTTCCCTCGTAGTCTGGTGGAATTTCGGATTCGACTAGGGATGGTCAAAATGTATTAGATCGTATTTCTCTTGGTCCTTTCAGGTCGACCGATGACACCTTCTGCTACAGAGCCCCAAACGTTTGATGTGCTTATGCGAAGAATTGATCAGCGTTCCGTTCTAGTTACCATTTAACCCGTTTAATATAATGAGCGGTAGGCATGAGATGTCGTCATGAGGCAACCAGCTAGAATTACAGAGAAAACAAATGATATCGTACATGTCGCACAACCTGGGTGATCCGGAAGCGGTAAGTTGTAGAATGATCGATTGAGCTAGGACAGTTAAACCTCTCGCTAACTAGTTTCCCTAGGCGTCTCATGGTGACGCGACTGTCCTACGCTTCATGTCCAGCACCGTATTCGCCAGCGCGATTCAACATGCATTGCCATCATCACTCGCTGCCATCAAGCAGCGAGTCATGACTTCTCCCAATCCTGTCGGGTGTCAGTAGCTGGACGTTCCACGAGTCATCACGTTACTCGTCCGGCGCCTTCACCCGCGCGTGACAGCAGCGCGTCTCGGCAGCAACAGCGATCTTGACATGAACTCCGTGACAGTACAGGAGAAAAGTTAGGGTTCCTGCGGGTGTTGATAGAGTAGAAAAACGGGGTGTGCAAAGATATCAGCGAAGCATCTTCTAGGCTTCACTAAACGATAAATCGGTTTGAAAGCGAAATTGTGCTTTTAACAAAAAAGCCGATCCAAACTGCGCCCGTTCACCGAACTCCGTATTACTACACGCCCCACACCAACTTAGGCCGTGCTTCACTTCAAGTTTCAAATCCAGCTATTTCAGAAACAACAGGAATGTAGAATCGAGTTGGTTGTCCGCGCGCACAAACAAGTCATTACACGAGGGTTGTGTTTCATCACAAAAAACTGGATAGGATTATTAGAATAGTGGTCTTTCTATATTGGGAGGTAAAACACTAGTCCCGTCACTTCATCTTTACAGAAATGGCAGACGAGAACGATGAATACGACCTGTGGTTGTTGTCCCCGTTGCAGGTCCCAAAAGAGGAAATATTTCCAGCGTCAGCTGCGGTAGCGTACGAGTCACCAGTAATTGAAGCACACATGTCGCCGGTGGAAGCCATTCCTCACGAAAGCGTTTCAGTAGTGGTGCGTTCCATGACTGTGTCGTAGCAAGCGATCACCAAAACCTCGGGGCTAAACGTTGGTATCTGAATGTCGCTGTTCCATTCAGCCCCACTCATGTCCTTCAGACGCTTGAATATGTCGTGCTCATACAGTAGTGTAATGTACTTGCGATCTTGTGGCGGAGTTGGTCCGTTGCCTAACGGTAAGAACGAGAAAAATTGTCACACCATTGCTAAGAACAGTCACTTCGAAGAAACACCACTAACCAACAAATCAAACCTTCCTTAGCCTTTGCTTCCATCTACCCGACTTGCTGTGTCGAAGTCCTACAAGTCGTCCAACCAGAGCTTCCTCGTGCCAACTAATGCCACCGCAACTTGGTCCCTCGCCTACCTACATCCTGTTCAGGAAGGGAGTCTACCATATTTTGCAACAGATCTGGGAGCTGAAACTCCCGTAATTACAACATGTATTGCTTGATGTAGGTAATACAAAGGCAATTGTAATCTGATCTTGACTAACTAACTTGATGCACTCCCACCTGCCGTCTTGGCAGTCCAGGGGGAGTCGCCCTTGTAGTTCGTGCTGGTTGTTCACCAGAAGCACCTAGCTTTCTTCTATATCCGCAGCTGGAGGGTTAATGATGAGGCTTGTCAGGATCTGCTTTTTATTGCCGAACAGTGGCCATCTTCATGGTGTTGGCTGCGGGTTTGAAGTGCTGCTTTGCAATGTGCGGATACCACCGTCGCAGTTATTCGAGAATACTTAGTTTTGCATTGGCCTACTCGATAGCAAGAGAAAGAGTTAGCAAGACTACATTCTTTTCTGTGGGGTTTCTTACCTCCGTTGCCTGTAGCGCCATGCTGGGCAAGGCAGGCGGCCGCTTTGGCCCAGCTCTTACTCTTGATACTCCTTATCGCTTCGAAGAGTAGCATCGTTTCAATCTCCCAGGTAGAGCTACAGCAGAATATTTTCATCCCCGCGTTTCCAGCCCGCCCGTTATTTTTACTGGTTGCTTCATATATCCCACTTATTACAAGTAGAGGACACTGTCTGAAGGTAGCAAATGAGCTGGTTTTGACATTCGGTCACCACATCAATGTCAGAACCAGTCGTTTTGACACAAAAGAGCTGGACTGCTTTTTACTATTTCAGTTGACAATCCGACTATTATGGTCCAGAAACAGCTCGATTGAGCACAAATGAAGCACATAGCTGCCCTATTCAGATAGAAATTGCTCAAAGATTAAGGGAAACCTTTCATCTTCAATAACATTTTTCAGTACTCGTGACCTTGAGTGGTCCACATCCCGAACTCCTATCTTTTATATCCCTCCGACAGTCAATGCCCATCGTCTCCAAAATATTCATTTTCACGATGCCAATGACATGCATCGCTTGGTTGGCTGGTACGTAGCCATTTCATCACTTAGTCGCCATGGGCAAAGCCAAGAAGCTCCGCACTATCAGCCACAAGAAGCGCGCGCCGCCTACAGGTGGTCCGTCCACTGCCGAGTTAGAAGAGCTGCAAGCCATGGACTTGAGTATCATGGCAGCGGACGAAGTGCAGCTGTTCAAAGGCCTCGTTGACCTCCAAGGCGCCGTGCGCGAAGCAACATGCGTCGCTATCGCCACCATGTTCGGCGACGCAGAGAGCGACGAGGCCGAGGCCAGAAGCCGCCGCAAACTGCAGCGAATGGTGGACGCTGGACTGCTCAAGAAGCTCATCCCGCGGGTCGTAGACCCGCTGCCCATGGTCCGTCAGCACGCACTTGGCGCCTTGCGCAACATGAGCGTGACCGGCGGTTTGGAGCTGTGTGAGCTCATGACGACGCAAAACGTCGTGACGCCATTGGTCAAAGTCATCACGGAGAACGCCACGGACACTGCACTCAATGGCAGCGGCGATCTACGTGCCGTGCAGCTCCTGGAACAGGCTGTAGCGCTACTTAGCAACTTGTGTGAAAGCTGTCAAGCTGCTATTAATGAGCTGACACAGGGAGAATTGCTGCCTCCTATTTTCAAGGTTGCAGCGCAGGGGCGTGTGCATACGGCGTTGCATTTGGAGACACTGAAGCTACTGTTGCTGATTACAGAAGGAAATGCTCAGCTGAATGAGGTCATTGCAGCTAATTCAGCTTATCAACAGACAATTGGTGCATTGATTCAAGCAGATCAACTCTCGTTGCAAGTGAGACTGGAAGCTGTGGGCATTGCTATGAATTTGCAGACGATCATGCAGGTGGAGGACAATGTCACGCGCATAGTACCGGTGTTAGAGGCGGCACTTGCGTACGATGCTGTGAACGTGGTGCAGATGGCACAGCAAGCGTCGCAGAACTTTGAGTTATCGCAGAAATCGCTGTTGGAAGATGAAAACGTGGATGATGATACGGTGACGACGGAAGAGGCACAGAAGATCACAGCTGCGCAACTGAAGGTCCGCACGTGGCGTGATAGCGTCCATACGCTGACTTTGGCGCTGGAGTTGGTTGCTCAGCTAGCTGCATCCGGAGATGAAAATGATGATGAAGAGGAATGGGCAAGCGACGACGAGGACGCCATGGAGGAGTATGCAGCGTCACACATGGATACAGAGACAGTCGGTGCCGGTGCAAGCCCAGTGTCCAAGTCACTGGAAACCAGTAGTGTGTTCCCGCTTTGTGTGACCATTCTTCAGGGACTCGTGTCGATTCCGCATGTTGCTACAAAGACTATCGGTAAGAGTTCACATGCTTGCTGTGCGTTGCGTGCTGCATTGGCTGAATAGTTCTTGTCCATTTTAACAGCTAGGGATTTTGAGAAGATGCGTATTCGTGTGTGCAACGCCGTCAACAACCTTCTGCTCAGCGTGTCGTGGGAAGTACTAGGTGAAGAAGTGGTGCCTCAGATATTCTGTAACCTGTCTGCTCTGTACGGAAACCTCAACCGTGAGATCGAAGCCGCGTCCGCCACTCCTACTGATTTTGCGCTGGAAAGTAGTGCGACGAATGACCTGGAGGTCGCAGTGACTGCTGCTATGTTGTCGGCGCTGCGTCGGAGCACTTCTGAAAACCGTCAGCTAGTAATTGTCGCTAAGGATGCCGAGTTGATCCTGAACTGCGCGACTCAGGGACGCTCTGCTGAGTCGCGCCTGAACGCAATTGGTATGATTGGCTGTGTGGGCAAGCGCTGCTCCAGTCCAGCTGAAAAGGAGGCTGTGGGTCGTGCTTTGGTATCACGATTGGATGACTCTAGCCTTGAAGTGGTAGCAGAGACCCTGAACGCCGTCTTCGACGTGTACGATGACGAGGAGTTCGACGACACATTCCGCGCATTGAATTTCCTGAGTGCATTAGAACGCACGTCAAGTGCGCTAAAGACTAAACTGAAGGCTGAGCAGAAGCAGCTAGACCGTGCTCTCGTGGCCCACGTGAAGGAGACCCGCCTGAACCTGCTGCGGTTCATCAAGTACAAGAAGAGGCACCTGTAATCACACCACGCGTAAGCATCATTTTGTTTTATTACTGTGCGTTGTGTGTTTCTCCATTTACTTGTTTACAGTGCAGCAGTTGCTCAGTAGTACGGATCGGTGGAGTCATATAGCTGGATTTGAGAGCAGCGATACCCAAGTCTGATGAAACGCTGGGCAGCTCGACCGGTGGAGTAGTCTTTAGGTGGTTCAACTCGCCAATATGTGACTCCAGGCAGAAGTGGACCGTTCAAGTACCAGCGAATGCCAGTCTCAGCGAACACGTCTTCTAAGCATCCCGGTAATACGTACTTCTGTGTCTGGCTAGAAGAAGTCGATGTCTTCACCACAGCAGCAGATGCTAGTGTTGTATTGCATACACATTCGATCAAGCTTGGATAGGTCGTGGCTGAAGTGGCGATGGTGCTTGTAGTGGCAGTGGAGATGACTGATGCAGCCGATATCAACCGTGGAGCGACAGTAATGAAGATCCACAAGATGTCGGATATGATGTTCATGAAAGTGATGGAGTTGAGGGGTTTTTGCTGGAAAGTCACCTGGAAACGAACGGACACTGATCATTGTCGTGAACGCCACTCGGATTTATCATGCAATTTACACCGCAACAACTTGTTGGTGCTGGGCGCTATGCGCCTAGTACCCGCATTGGCAATTGGAATGAAGACTTGATGCTTGAGGAGGCAAGGATGAAGGAGTTTACACTACGCAAAGCTCAAGGATCGTTGCTAGCTACGCACACACTTAAAGCGTCATTTTTGAACCATAAAGCACCTCGCTCATTCGACCCTGAAGGCCACGTCCGCCTTAACCAAGCGGTGGCATTTGGTCATCTCGAGTCTGATGCATTGTTGGCGTGTAATATATTCGAAGAGACTCCGTCGATCGGTTCGGACGAGTTCCTCGTCACTGCCATCTCGTCAAACACTCCTATGGCACGAAACACCTTTCGCTTGGTTTCTCCCCAAGCGTGGAAGACAGCGGTTGCTCGAGGTGATGGCTTTAGTTTTGACATCCCAGGTGAACCACTGCGCTACGATGAACCGTTCCTGATCATGTGCAATGAGGCGTTACTTGCGGATGATAAGAGTGTTCTACTCAAGCCTCCTCTTTTTCTTAAGTCTGGTTTAAAGACCGACAAATCTATGAGCCCAATAACATACAAGCAGCGCGTGTGGATGAGTACCGAAGCTGACAGTGGTGCTCTTTGGATATGCGCCAAAGCCGATTTATATGGAACGGAGAAATTGCTGGCTGCAGGCCAGCAAGTCATCGCAGGTGACCGAATTGCAGTGGTTCACAAGATGACTGGACAAGCTTTGCTTGCAAGTAGTGGCAATAAGCAGCCTACCGACTTCGGCGTGGAACTCGAGGTTACCACGCATTCTACCAGAGGAACTGGAAAACGACACCACCTCGCTGCTGAGATTGAAGGCACGCGCACTCCTGACACTGAGGGCCATCTCAACGTGGCTTCTAACACTTGGACGTTCGTTCTTGCCCAGTCTGCTCATGAAGCTCAAGACGATCGTACACTATCACAATTTGCTAGTGCAAGCTCTATCGTCAAAGTGATTCAGCAATGCTGTGCAGCAGACAGCTTGTACACGTTCCGAGGACTCCTTGCCGCGCTCGCTCGTGCTGACACCAAAGGAACGGGTCATCTCAATCATGAAGATGCCAAATGGGTAATTCGTCAGCAGCATAGCAACTTACCACTGCGCAATGAACATCTCGATCTGCTTTTCGACAACTTCGACACTCGTAAAGCTGGTTTCTTCCCACTTGCTAAATTGCTCGAGGCGCTACGCATTCCAGTCCCTGAAAGTCGCAGAGCTCTTATAGATGCAACGTATGATCGATTGAAGCAGCAAGCTCCTGATGGGAAACTCACGCTTGATACCATTTGTGCAGCCTACAACCCGTCCGTTGATTCACGCGTCGATGGTCAACTGCCATTGAATGATGCTGTTGCTGCGTACCGCAACCTCTGGCCTAACCAGGTTTGTGCTTTGCCAAAATATTGACCGGTGCTCCAGGAGATAACTAACTTTTCATCATCTACACTCACAGAATGCAAATGCTGAAATTTTACGCCGCGACTTTATTGAGATGTACTCAGACATCTCCATGGCCGTAGCACATGATACGCATTTTGAACAGCTTCTCGCAGAGAGCTGGAGATAAGCTCAACGAATCCTCTACTTTTATCGCAAGGGGGTTGCCTAGCTCAAGAAAACTAGCTAGAGAAGATCTAATCACATGCATTTGCCTCATTACCACTGCTTACGAGAATCGAGGACGGTTAATCGCTTTCAAGTTCGCCTCCATCTTTTTCAAAAGTACCATTGTGGTCTCGCATTTACGTTGCATTTCTTCACTCCACGCAACATAACCGCTCTCCGATTCTGCAGTTGTGCCAGTTTGGTCAACTACAGCACCATCACGAATGGAAGATACCTGGCTAATAGTAGGTGAATCCGATTTGTTGGTCTCCAGCGGTGCAAGAAACAACAAGTTGCGTTTAACATCGCCAGACGGTGCAAGCATTGGGCGGCCACTCCAAGCCATCACAATGTTGGATGCTCGTCGATTCGCTTGCTGCCGTCGTTGATCAAGTGCACGTAATCGTCGGTAGTACATTTTTTTCAGCCGAATCATATCGGCGAATGTAGCACCAAGTGATGCGGTAATGACTTCCACATGCTTCGAGAATGCATTAAGCGGATCTCCATCCATGTTATACTTCACGATTCGCTTGAGACTGTTCTGGAAACGAGAAGCATATAACTTTTTCTTCACTTCATTCGGGAGATGCTGTGGTGAAAAAAGCAAGTACGTTAGTAAGTATACCATCGTGAATTACAGGCACACCTTACGTCAGAAAGTGGTCTGTAGAATACTGTAGAGCGGCGCTGTTGGTGCCAGATTAGCGAATGCTTGTACGATTTATTGCAGCGAAAGGTGGCCTGTACCGCCATGACGGCACTGATGCCCTTCTTGTTGTACAGCTCCATCCGATAGAGGAACGCGTGCACCCGTGCCTCCATTGTGGAAAAGTTAAACTTTCTAGTGATGATCGAAAAGAAAATCGAGTCGAACAAAACAGCAATGCACGCGGTCAGGGAAATAATGGCTCGACCACGTTCGGTTTTAGGAGAGATATCTCCATAACTACGTGAAAAAAGATGTTAGAAAACTACTTACGCCAACCCCTTAAAGTACCAATAGATTAGCCGACGTACCCGATCGAGAGGAATGTCATGAAAACCATCCATACCGAATCGGAAATGTAAAATTCAAAGCAGATCGCATCTTCGCTTCGCACAACTTCAGTACTATCATTATCCCAAGAGCATTGACCCTTAATAGTCTCCATCACATGCACCAAGTAGGCGACCGTCGCCCCCAGCAGAGTGTAGAATCCTAAGAGCTTGTTGATAGGGTTGTCATCCAGCACTTTTTTGATCACAAACTGCCGATAGTTGAATTCTTCTCGTTGTTTTGAATGCAATTAGAAAGCGACTTGTGAGCAAAGCAGTATAGCATGTACTTACCAAGGTTACCACTAAAGCTTGCCACCTTTTCCTTCTGTCGGACAGGGTACGGATAGTAGAGCAACTGACCCCAACTTACAGACCGGAAAACTGTCGAAAGACTCAGCAAAACAAATGCATCGCCACAATCACTCGAAAAAAAGGTTTCGAATCCAGGATACGGGAAAATAGCAGTGTAAACCAACTCCACTCCATACTGGAATATGCAAGCCTGGTTGGAGATGGACAAAATGGTTATGTCTTTCGCATTATCCCTGAGTTCTCATCTCAAACAGACCCACCAGTTTGCCACGGATCGTAGGATTCTTGTGACACTTTGTTTTCCAAAGCTGACCAAACCGAATGAACAACCGTACCAACCCCAAAACGGCCATGATCACTCGCAGTACATTTGCAACGATGAACGAACTGTCCGGTATGGTATCAATACAACCGGGCCGGTGCGCACACGCTCGTTTTTCTCGCTGATGATGGAGATTATTGACAAGAATTAGTCCTAGAAGTGGGAATGAGATAAATGAGAAAGCATCTTCACTCACCCAGTGTGGCAAATAGTACGATCCTTGTAGTTGAGCCACTGATAAAAGCATTATACTAAATTCGAGTCCCGCGACCTTGATATCATTATTTAGGACAAGTCGCTTCTGGTATGTTCGAAGCACGGAATTGCGCTGCATGAAGTAAGACCAACCCTTTCTGTCCAGCGAAAGTGTAGGAGGAACCGATTCTTCTTCATCACAGGTTACACTCTGGCGACGAAAATCGTTCACCTTGCTTTGTTCAACAGGTATAATGTTGTTGGTTGTCCGCAGTGGATCCTCCGAGACGGGTTTTATCCGGGAACTCATTCCTTGCACGCCCATAAGCATGGTTTGCGCAAAAACACGAGATTCTAGTAGCCTCGATTTATCCGTTTCGACCGCTATATTCGAGCTGTCTGTACGCTGTACTACGCCTAGAATTTGTTCCTAGTAGTTCCCACAGACAATAATTTCCAACCGTTTCCAAGATTACTTATGCGGCTTGAGGTATTATTGCTCTGTTACTGGTAAAAGTGTTGTAACGCGGGGCTTCGAGCGTTTGGCAAATAGTTGAACACCTGCGTTGAGCTCTTCGCGGAAAATGAGTGCATTGACAGACCGATGGATAAGAACGGCTGCAGTGAACTGGTTCAATCTGTGAAAAGAGAAGTCGTTCTTGCGAATGTTTCGTCCTGCCAAGTACTTTCGCCACCGATCTTCTAGGTTAAGTGATTTGGGCAATGCTTCCAGTTGTTGACCACTTAGCTAGATAGTTCCAACATGATGTAAGAAAAAGAAGCAGGTACGATGACTACCAAAACAACAGGAAATTTCGCCACTTACCTCATCAATAACAAACTTTCCCACCCGCCTCGCGACATCGTTGAAAAATACTTTGTTACCACGAAATAAAGGCACGTCGAGGTAGGCTGCACGTAGAACATCATTAGTTAAAGGGAAAAAAGTAAATAATTCGTCGACAACGTCCCACCGTACCTACGAACTCTTTTATTTCAGTTGATGTTGACCTGAAATTATTCCCCAATCCCATGGGAGGCTCCAACGATGCAAGAAACGATGGCAGCAAATGCCATTCGAGAAAACCAGTTGCCTCGGGGTCGAATGTAGACCATTTGGTTATAAATGCGTCGTACTGTGAAAAACACACCAATTATGTTAAACTGAGAGAAATATCTAAAAATGCTGTAACATACATGTTGAGGTAGCAAAACTCCATCTTCGCGATCTTTCTCCTTTGCAAATCCCTCCAAGATCACTGCGATGAAGATATTTAAGAGGATGAATGTCACGAGCAGCGTGAAACTATAGAGATAGATGAATGCCACAGGCGATCCACACCCATTCAACGGTACACAGTCTGCTTCACTGCTGACACCACAAGAATTGGGATCGTAGGGTGGGTCCGCCACACAGTCTTCTTGATTCGCCAGTTCGTACATCATATCATTCCACCTTTCACCGGTAGCGCAGCGAACCTATCACATAATTCAATAAAAAAGGAGTCAGTCGTTAGAATATGAAGAAACGTTTGCTACCACTGCAGTAGCTACGTTTACCAGTGTGATCATCGCCCCTAACAACGACTGAAAGTTCGCTGTCGAAGTAATTAGCTCTCCAAACTTGATTTTCGCAAAAATTTGCACCCCCATCGCAGCGTAGATAAAGAAAACAAGAAAGAGTAGTCCGCCAATGTTGGCAAGTGATGGTAGTGTAATCAGTAATGTGTTGAAGAGTTGGCGCAAGGAAGGCGCTGAATGAACCAGTCTGAATAAACGCCCCACACGGAAGCTTCGCACGGTTGACGCTGCAGTACCTACGGAACTCCCACCAAGCGTTTGATATATCACTCCGAAAAGAGTACCAAGCACAACGACAAAGTCGAAGATATTCCAAGGCTCCTTCCAATAGTACTTGCCCAAACCTATAATTTTGACGACAGCTTCAAGCGCAAATATGGCTGAGAAAAAGTAGTTCAAGTAGTTTAACCCGATTTCATATAGATCTTCTTCGCCAAAATAATCCATCGCCATGAACACTGTGTTGAGCAACACACAGCCCATGATGACGATTTCAAGCGTGGGGTTAATTGCAATGCGAAATAGTACACGACGCGTTGTATCCAACGGGGTTTTCATCTTTCGCACTGGCCGAAGATTCAGCATTGCCTCATTAATATTCAGCCACTCGCGCTGAATGTGCGAGAGTAGATACGTCCCATCCAACTTTTCCTTCATGTTATTGAAGTTCTCGATCACAACACCCACGAATAGCTGCATGACGAAAAAGGTTCCTACGAGGATAAAGGCGATGAAGAAAAATGTCCAATGCTCGTTGTAGTTAGGAACTGGTTGCATGTCAATCTCTGTTGCATCAACACTGGTAAGCATTATCGTTACCCAGCCTTCCGTTGTTGTCATCTCAAAAAATGTCTGAATACCATGAATCACGTTGTCAAAGTTCTGTGGGATCGTTTTGCCCCATGTCGCGCCGAAAAGGCTGCAGATAGCTCGAGAGGTCAAAGTCGCATCACTTGAAAATACACTTTGCAGTTCTTCTGCAGATGAGTTGCCGAACCAGTCCTGTTCTGCTGACGTCAAATTTGTCCAGGCACGGGGTGATACAATAAGTTCCTGCTGGATCGCAGTTAATCCGACAAATACATCGCCTTGACAGCTGTAAAACTTGCCCTTTAGGTTGTTTACAGCGAGGATACTGAAAATCATGAAAACCAGCAAACACACCATGATCACGTTTAAAATCTGTGGAATTGAAGCTATCAATGAGCTCACCACAAGCTTTAGTCCAGGGTTACGATTGATCATTCGCAGTGGCCTAAGTGCACGAAATGTCCGCAACGTTTTCACGAATTTGAATTGGGAGCTTCCCTGGAACATGAAAAACGCGGCAGTAGCCGTAATGATGAAATCCATAATATTCCAACTGTTGCGAAGATAAGCTCCTTTGTGCAAGATAAATCCATAAGCGATTATCTTGATAACAACCTCAATCATGAACAATATTGTCAGCCCCGAATCAAACTTCGACAAAACATTGGCTAACACGCTATCAGGGGGATCGAGTGGGTTATCGATAGCAAGCTCGATTGTACTGATGATGATTAGTGCCAACGACAAGTTGTCAAACTGAGGATGCAGAAGAATTTTCATGGCTGCCTTCCGAATCGGATTGTTAAGAGTGAAAATGAAAAGAGAGCGATGTACTGCCAATCGGCTTGTAAGAAACGAAGAATTTTTGCGACGTGAGGATGCAGGAGTATGGTCGTTGAAGATATTTGAAGCGGACCCAATTACATCTCGACGACTGCGGCCAGGTGTAAAATGACTTCGACTTCGTGTCCGACTTTCTTCACTTGAACAACGATCCATATCATTCCGAGAAGATATTTCCTGATTTGTTGGGGCAACTCGAGATTTACGTTTGAGTGCCTCACGCTCTGTATCCCGCTCCTCGTCATTTGACTCGTCAAAATTTCCGAGCAAAATGGCCAAAAACAAGTTGAGTACAATGAAATTTCCCAACACAACAAGAGATACAAAGTATAACACTGCTGACCAACCAGAAGAGCGCCACCCATCCATCATTACCACATTCCAATTTTCTCCCGTGAGGATCTAGATCTCAATCAACACACGTGAATATTTGTTCTCAACATACCACAGCCATTAACTTGTCACGCACCTGAAAAACAGTGACTACCGACCACAGCATTGTGTCGAAGTTGGCTCTTGGGATGTAAGCAGCGTCATGGTTTTGGTCAACGGGAAAGCCATATTCGTCAAACCGAAACTGGTTTGCGAACGTTTGCATCCCGATTAGCGCGTAGATGTACAGAAAAAGAAGAAACAACACACTGAAGTTGCCGACTTCTTGAAGCGTGCTTATCATTGTCGCCAACAGTTTCTGGAGTGAAGGCCATGAACTACAGGGTAAAGTCACATTAAATAATGTCTGCCATGGTTAACCTTATGGAGGTGAACACTTACCGCCCAAGTTTGAACAATGCAAACAGTCGAAATGATCTCAAGCCTGAAAATGACGATGTCTTTGACGACGTACCTTGTTGTTGGATAAATGTTGGAGGAGAAAGTATCATCTCCAATGTACTGACTACAACCACCATAGCGTCGAACAAATTATATCGATCTTCGTACCAACCTTTCCAGCCCAATCCGGTAACCTTCAGCACGGCTTCCAGCATAAAGGCAATTGTTAGAGCAAAATTGATTTTCTCCACTGTCTCATTGAGCTTCAGATCAATTGGGTATTGGTCAAGCGACAAAATGATCGTGTTGAGCAAGATCAAGAACGTCTGGACCACATTAAATGCCCAATGGTTCACAATGGCTCCAAATACGATCTGCACGCGAGACCTATGTACTGGGTCATTAGCAGCTTGTGCAACTCGCAGCGCAAGCTTAGCGGCCTTAGCTTTCTTCGCTGCTTTTCTCTCCTCGGCTTCGATGAAAGAAGCTTCCGAAAAGTTATCCCAAATGACTGCAAGAGTCAAGTTGAGCATGAAAAAGGAGCCAAGTATGATGAACGACACGAAGTAGATACAAGCAACTGCTCCATACCCTGCATCCTGAAGCATATACATAATGTCGTTCCTGAAATTTGCAAGCATTAGCTTGATCCAAACTCGAGGATTAACAACACATTACCCGGTAGAAACTTACCAGCCCTCGCGAGTAATACACTGAAAAATAGCTATAGATGCTGACCCAATATTATCAAAGTGCAAAAAGCCCCAATTCAAATCGGCACTGTAAGTTGAACTTTCCAGAACGCGTCGAAAGATTAACGGGTCAGGATGGGTGAACCGAAAGTTCCCAAACTCATCATAATCGGATCCACAAACCTAAAGTACACAACAAAGTTAATTTTTCATGCTTCACCTTTTATTTCAACAACCTTACCTGGCCGTCAGGGCACTGTCGAAACTGATCATCACCGAGGGAGCAAGTCCGATCCGGGGTCTCATCGGCAACAGGCCAGAAACAAACTCGAGGGGTTTTCCAAGGGGAAGTATCGTGTGACCATGCTCCATTTGATAACGGTATCGGATTGTTGTACTCGTCTACGCAAGGATAGAGTGCGTAATTTGTCAAAACCGTGCTTTTGTACTCGTCGAAATCATCGAACGTGATATCAGGGTTCAAGCGGAGAGGAACTGCAGTGAGGCGACAGCGTGGGTGTAAAACACCGCTCCATAACTGTACTCCAATTACGCCATACAGGAAGAATAAAAAACAGAGAAATGCTACGACAGTGAGTAGCTCTGGAATAGATTTGAGAAGCGCAGAAACGAGTTTTTTCATGCCTGCAACGATACCATAATAGTAAGTGTTGCGAACCAAGCCCGCGAATATGTATTCTTACCTGCAACAGCATTCAAGCTTCGTAATGGACGCAACACGCGAAATATCCGAAGCATTGACACGTTAGGAATCCCTGGGATAACGGCTAAAATCCTACGTAGACCACCATAAGGGACAATGCACTAGCTCTGCATCAAAATTGTATACAATTCTTACCCAAGAAATACAACAATAAAGTCCATCCAGTTCCATGGGTCCATCAAGTACGCGCCTTGATCACCGAACAACCCCATGGCGACGATTTTCATTGAACACTCGATCGCGAACAAGATGGTAAATATCCGATCAGACGAGTTCACGATCGCATTTCGGATCGATTGTGTGCTGTCAAGATCTCCTTGTTCATCGACCTTACTATAGTCAGCAAGGGCAAGAATGATCGAGTTGGCTAGAATTAAAAGAAGAATGAACTGGTCGAACCGCTTCCACGTAATGCACCAAATCAACGCCTGTCGGAATCGACTACTCTCGTGGAAAATACCCAGTGAGCATGGCGAAAACTAGCAACAATAGATTTGTTTTCAGCACAGAACAGAGCCTCAATAATCATGGCCAATGTTACCAAAAAGCGCTTGCGATGGACGAAAAAGTTGTAGCGGTCCGCAATGTCGCTCGAGCCGTCGTCTCCAGGGTAACATCCCGGCTAATACATGCAGCATACACACACCAGTTAATCACCTGTGATGCATGTGCATAGGTTTGTATGGAAGTGTCACCTACTGCTGCATTAATGAGAGTCTGGATGATATCAGTCTTGCTACCGGCCTCCACCCCCGCGTTGACTACGCTAGAGGCCCTCGCTCTCGCGATAGTGTGTGAATGCTGTGTGTCCAATCTGAACTTTTGCAGCAACAAACCCGTTGTGGTAGCGGACACTGTGTTGCCCCGGTGCCGTAGCGTCTCCGAGCCCATTATCACAACGACACTGCTATGTATTAATACATTTACTTTTAGGTATTTCTAAAGCCATAACCGATGTGTAATATTCTCTGCGTGCATTTTACTACTTTACAAAACCAACTTTGACGGGGCAATTCAAGAAGCAAATCGCTCGTCAAAAAAATATCCCGAGTTCACGCAAAAACCAGAGAGCAGGTTAGACCTTGACTCATGAATTGGTTATCTTTTTGAAACGGTTTTGAAGCGTTCAGAAGTAATTCAAAACAAAACATCCCTAATCTAGAATGAATTTAGCTTTTTAGTGGCTGTTAAGCACTGATTGGTCGACAATTTAACCAATCACAGACTATCACGTGGCCAAGTATCTTCTGGAGCAGCAATTCGTAATTGAGCTACTTGAACTTAGAACGATGCGAGGTGTGGCGCTGCTGGTGTGCGCGGTGGCAAGTGTGCTGGCTGGTGTGCAGGGCATGTACTCGAGCGAGGACAGCGTGAAGGTGTTGGACCCCGAGAGTTTCCGTGAGCAGGTACAGCAGGACTCGGGTGTGTGGCTCGTGGAGTTCTATGCTCCGTGGTGTGGCCACTGCAAGGAGTTAGCGCCCGAGTACAAGAAGGCGGCAAAGGCGCTTGAAGGCGTCGTCAATGTGGCGGCTATCGACTGCCAGGAGCACGAGGATTTCGTGCAGGAATTCGCGGTGCGCGGCTTCCCTACTATCAAAATCTTTGGCGAGAATAAGGCCAAACCCATGACATTCGACGGTGAACGCACGGCCAAGGGCATCGTGGATGCAGGTCTCACTGCGTCACGTAGAATGGTGAAGGCGCGTCTGTCGGACGGCACAGAGAAGAAGAAGAGAAAGCCCAACCGCAGACCAAGAAGAAGTCACCCAGTGGCAAGAGCAGCGTCATTCAACTCACGGACGACACGTTCGACGATATGGTGCTGAACAGTGGAGATGTCTGGCTAGTGGAATTCTATGCTCCATGGTGCGGACACTGCAAGGCTTTAGCACCTGAGTGGGAGCAAGCTGCGTCGGATCTCAAGGGATCAGTTAAGGTAGCTGCTCTGGAAGCAACAGCCAATGAACTGAAGGCTTCGGAGTACGGTATCGAGGGATTCCCTACTATTAAGGTCTTTGGTCCAAATGCTATGGGACCTAAGGATGCTGACGACTACCAGGGCGAACGCACGGCTTCGGCTATCACGGAGTTCGCTCTCGCAGCACTGGATGTAATGGGCGGTGGCTTGCGCATCAAGGAGCTGGTCTCGGCCGAAGATGTCACCGACTTTTGTGAAGGGAAGTCTAGTTGTGTCGTTAGCGTGCTGCCACATATTACCGAAGGTGGTAAGACTGCGCGTGAGGGCTACATCAACACTCTCGAGGAGGCTGCTAAGCTGGTGCGCGGCAAACCGTTCAAGTTTGGGTGGATACAGGGTGGTGACCAGCTTGACTTTGAGAACCGCTTCGAGCTGACGTTCGGATACCCGTCCCTGGTGGCTATCAATCTGGACCGCAAGCGTTACGTGGTGCAGCGCGGAGCTTTCACAGCAGAGGCCATCGCTGAGTTCTTGCAGGGCGTCATTCAGGGCCGCGAATCGACAGTTGGCTTCGAGGAGCTTCCGGAGATCAAGACAGTCAAGCCGTGGGATGGCAAGGACGTGCAGCTGGACGAGATTGAAGAGGATGATGAGGATGACGATATCATGAATGAAATCCTGGGCAACGCCGCAGAGAAGGATGAACTTTAAGATCGAACTGCACCATAGAAGATCGTAGCGTGCGCACAAAGCGCCATTTACACAATTTCACCTTTTGGTAGCAGCGATTACCATCATGACATACGTTCTGGTCAATGTTTGCGTGAATGCCGGGAGGTCATCCGCCACCGAACAGGAACTACTGTTAGAGGGAGGCTATTGATGTTACTTATTATTCCTTGCAGCCACATTAACACCAACGTGCAAAATATAGTAACAGCACAATGCTGACTACTAAGTACATCAACTGAGCAACTTTCTTTAACAATTCTTCAAACTGCAGTATTGACTACGTCAACGCAACGAACTACACGTATGGACCAGTAATGAGCCTGACCAGAAGTAGTTGCCAGGCTTCGTTTGCATTGTGAGGTGAGAGCTGCGTGAGAAATTTCAGAACTAATGACAATTTTGTGGGGATGAAGTAATACTTCAGAAGTATTGTCAAGTGATAGCTGTCGATAATTCTACTTTAAAGACAGAACAAACAGCACCATTGGGTCCACAGTGAAATTTTACGTGAGTAGTCAATATTTTTTTGCATTTCTATCTTGGAACGGAGATAATTTTTTGGTAAGCCGTAGCTCGGTCGGATGTGAGTTCTGGAGGGCTCAAAGAAAGAGGATATACCCGTCTACAGTGATGTGCTTAAATCAAGATTCGTACTCAACTTCACTAGTAATTCATTCCTTATACACAGCGCTCTAGCCAGATATGAGAGGATTTTGGTACACTACCGCTCTTTCCGTCTTGTTGAAAGCGTAGTTGAAGTTGCAACTACACTAAATTATGACACGCTGCGAAACTCGTTTTCGTCGACATGCACGTCGACCACGTCACACCTTGGTGAATGTTTCTCTGCAGCCAAGCTCACCAAGCAGAAATCTGAAGCGGGGCCTCGCTGGTGATCCACTGCTCGTTTACTAGTAGTCAATGGCAACTTGTCACTAGCAGCCAGTACGTTCTCCGTACAGTAATATGGGTCCATACATCTACATGTAAGTACATGTAAAATGGCGTTCTCTTCCTACGTATTTAAGCTCATGGGACGTCAGCAGAAACACGCTGGCATTGAAGTGGTGGAGATATGCGAAAGTCGACTAGCAAGCAAACCCACAGCTGAAGCACTACTCTTATTGAACACGCCCTCGAGTCACACGACGAAACACGAACGATGATGCCGTCAACGCATGTTCACGCCTCGTAGACTACGACGGAGGCTATGTCGTAGCAGCAACGCTGTTTGTATCACATGGCCCATACAAACTCCAATACAGCGCAAATCGTAAAATCCAAAAGATTCGACGCGAATTCTCGGCCACTAAGAATCGTTGATGGCGAATTTCAGCCAATGGAAAAGTGTCAATGCAACAACCAAGCAGCAAAGAACGCGCACATGGCTGGGAATGCTTTCTGGCTTCTGCTTGGTTCTCGCTGCCTCAAGTTCAAGCAGGCTAGGCTTCTCCTCATTCTTCGTTTCGCCTCCAGCGTCCGTGTTCCAAGCCCCAAGTCTCCTCTATCATGCCCAACCTGCTCAAGGACCTCGTCGCCATGGTGTCGCCCCAGGCCAAGCGCCCGCTGCAGTCTCCCTCCACGACCAACCGCCTTTCGAACGCCAAGCGTCCCATCGCGGACCTCGCGGCCCGAAGAGATAACGCCGAGGCGGGTGTGACCGCGGAGCAGCAGCAGGAGCAAGCTAGAATGGATGCCTTCGTCTTCGCGAACATGCTGCGGTAGGACCTCCGTCATCTTCGTCGAAAATGGGATGTAAGCTCCCGACTCAACCTGAACCAGTACCATACTTCGATATCTATGGCGGGACGACTCCGTCTTCCACGCGTTCTGAGCTCTCTACTTTGCAGAGGATCAAACTTGCATGTAGCTTCCAATAAACCTTTGTTCAAGCTCTCGTGCCTAGCACGGGAGCTCCCTTGTTTCTTGCTCATGTGCCATGTATGTTGCATTTTCATCTACTATTCCTGGTCAATACTTGTACTACGCTGTAGTAAGCGTGTCTTTGTGATGAGATTCCGGTGATCCTTTCAGTTGCTTCAGACATGATTTCGCTAGTTTATTGAACCGTCGACCACCAAATTTAGCCGTTATTAGATCTGCTGCAAGTTTGGAGCTGCACATCGCGTTTCAAACATGTTAAACGAGAAGGAAGTGATGAACAGCAACGTGTACTTCAATGTTAGTCGAAGTTTCGTGTTGTAGTACCAATCTATGCGTTCACAACCTCAATCTCGAAAATAAGGGTGGCGTTGCCTGGGATGGTAGGCGGTGCGCCCTCTACGCCGTAGCCAAGACGCGACGGAATGGTGATCGTGCGCTTGCTGCCGACGCGCATGCCCTCGATACCGATATCCATGCCCTTGATCACATCACCGATGCCGTGGCGGAAAGTGAACGGCTTCTTGCGGTTTTGTGTCGCGTCAAACTGCTTGCCGTTTGTCAGACGGCCGCGGTACAGGATACCCACCTTGCGGCCACGCTGTACAGGGCGGCCCTTGCCCACAGCACTGCAATTATAAAGCAACAACGAAATTAAAACTAGGTCCGTATACCTCTTCACTTGCACGAAGAAAGAAATACTTACATGTCCTCGATGGTGACACCCTTGTGCACACGAGTAGCGACCTTGGCCTTCTTCGGGACTTCCACGGACTCTGCCGGAGCAGCGCGCTTCTTGCTTTTTGGGTTGGCAGCAGTGACCTCAGCGAGCTTTTCTGCCGTCCTTTTCTCTTTCTCCGCCTGTTTGGCCGCCTTGGCTGCCTTCTTCGCCGTCTCCTTCTCCTCAGCCGCCTTTTTGGCAGCCTCAGCAGCAGCAGCGGCCGCCTTCTTAGCAGCTACCTCCTTCTTTGACACCTTCTTGGTCTCCTCCTTCTTGGACGACTTCTTGGTGGGCTCGGATTCGTTGTGAAGACGTTCCTCCAACACCTCGAAGCGATTCTTCTTCTTTTCATCATTAAGCTCCTCCTCTTCTTCCTCGTTAATATCGTCATCACTCGAGTCACTGTCGCCTCCAAACACCATCATCTCGTCCTCATCCTCAACCAAGTCGTCGAAATCGTGCTCGTCGCCGCTGTCCTCCTCGTCCTTCACCTCGATGAAACCAGTGACGTGGACAGCGTTGGGTCCGTCCACCACGAACTCAATGGCACCTTCCATGGGCGTGAACGTCTGCGTCAGGTTCCACTGATCCGTCACGTCAGGCGTCAGCGTGCACAGCGCGATCTTGGACTCCTTGACCACCACGGACAGCGTAGAGCGTCCTTTGGTCGCGTCGGCACCAAGCGCAGCCGAGTTGAGCTGCATGCAAAAATCCTCGACCTCGTTCGGCCACTTAAGAGGGTGGCCAGGCTTCACCACGTAGCCAAAGAACCCAGGCACGGGCGCCACCTCAGCCAGCGCAGACTTCTTGCCCATGATGCACCAGAGTGAACAATGAGCTCATGGCCAATCGAGCATCTCGTTATACCGGTTTTATACCGGTATTTTTGACAAGGTTATTGTTTATTCAGGCCGAAATTCTAGGCGACGGCCTTTTGCTGTCAGTTTAATCTACAGAGTTCACTGGTTAGTTGATGGCAGTACAAGCATTAAACATTGGAAACGTACCCGACAACCACCTAATGTGACCTGTTTTCCTGTCTCCAGACGTTGAAGGTCTCTTGCAAGACGAACAACCGATGCTGACCTCGGAGGCGTCTCCTTGTTTCCGATATGTACAATGACAATCGAAAGTAGCCGATGCAGTAGCTCGTCAAACACTTCAGGGTCGTGGAAAATACCCGTTCGCATGACGACGAGACTTGGCTCCCACGTCACAGTGTACTTCTGAAGTATGGTGCTTTCTGTAGACTCGTGGGAATACGATCGTTAGGAATTCACTCAGCAATTAACGCTTTTTGTCTCCGCACCTATTCGTGCAAACTCTTTCTTTGCTTTCTCTGCAGTCTGCTGGAACTTGGAAAACAACTCCAGTATTTCTCGTCCATGTTCTCTCTCAACCCGCTTTAATTCCTGGTCAGACAACCACGTTGGGTCACTAATTGGCTCTTAGAGGACCTAACTCTCAAGCGTACCTGGCGGATTCGAACACGGTCATACACAGGGTTATCGTTGGAAGGATCGTGTATCCACGCCTGCTGGAATCGATCGCAGGTTGCCATCAACTGGTCCTTAGTGACTGAGAGCAACGGCCGTAGAAGTGCAACCGTATTGTTTGCCTTCAACTCTCGACTGTAACGATCAAATACTCCTTCTAGAGAGAAAAATGGCAACTGATTTGCTATGCCTGCCAACCCGTTAATGCCACTCGCCCTCCCAAGCCGAAAGAGAGTCGTCTCAACTTGATCACCACGGTTGTGAGCCACGAACAAACAGCGCACGCGGTGCTCTACACAAACTTGCCGCAACAATTCGTATCGATAATGTCGTGCCTGCTCCTCCATCTTGCTGTCAGTTGGCTTCATCGGCCTTAACGAATCATGTTGATGTCCTTCTAGTTGCTGCTCTGCATCTCCAGTATGCCACTCACACAATTTCGTGACGTGTTTGATGCCTCCACGTTCAGCGCAAATCTTCGCAACTTCCAGTGCTTCCTTGTTGCTCTCGAGACGCAGTTGATGGTCCACTGTGATCGCCAGGAGCGGTGTCTCGATACAATTCTCCTGCAAATATTCCCTTAGCAACAGCATCAAGGCCATACTATCTGCACCACCCGAGACAGCCACTGCAACAGGGAACTCGCTCGTTGGTGCGCGTCGACCATGCTCCAACGGATAGAGTTGCTGATGCAGCCTCTTTTTGGACAGACCACATTTGCGCACACATTCAGCGAACGTTTTGGCCGAGACAGACACGGCTTGATTGCTGGTTGGCGTGCTGTCTGTTGTCATTGATAACCGAGCTCCGAGGGGGGTCAGTGACGAACGCTGGGCTTGTGCACAGACCGCAAAACGGCCGAATCCTACGCGCATCATTTGAATTGATAAAAAGCAAGAACCCAAAATACCGTAAATTCGGTCGTCGTAAATTGGGCTGCTGAGCTATTTGCAGACTGAGGACGAGTAGTCATGTGAGCTCTTCCTCGACCTTCGTCCACAGTCGCATTCTACTCGTGAGTGCGGAAGCAATAGCGAACGTGACATGGAACTCACACATGAGCTCGTGAAGAAGAAGGTTGAGTTGCTGGAGCAGCAGAAAGCCAAGGCAACAAAACTCAACGAACTGCTCGATGGTATAGGAATTCTTGTTGCAGTAACTTCGGCTTTCTCTGACGCTTGCATATTGTGTGCTGCCAGCACCCGGAGGGTTCAACGATGCTTCTCGCAAAACGTGCAAGAACCTGGAGGCAGCCATCACAGCGTCCAAGCGACCAGGATACTTTCCGTACTACGAACAGCCTGAGCACCTAAAGAATGTTATGCGCAGCGGTGAAGTGCAACGATTACAAGAGCAAATCGTGCATCTCCAGAAGCAGATTGATCACCTCACGGAAAAGATCGAGAAGAGTACCGAGGGCCATGAAGGGGGCCACACAGGCACCACGATCACCAGCCTGAAGCACTGGCTTGCCACGTATGGCACACCGAAGCAGCAGTCAACCTCCGATCTCTACACTGTTTTTACGCCGGACAGGAAGGTCTACGGTGGCACGACACACTACTCTGCCTTTCGGAGCCAGGCCAACACTATGAAGAAGGGTCGCTTGACGAAGTGATGCACAAATCACCGCAATGTGGTGGCCGTAGCATGGAAATTGAGCAGCGATAAAGTACTAGAACTGGAATACGTGTTGAAACTTAATCTCTCCAATTCAGAAAGCTACGGCTCAACTGTGTGCATGAAACACTTAAAAGGTGGAGTACTTGCCGAGCTTCTCCACATCACGGAAATCCTCACCGGCGTAACGAGCCTTCGCACCAAGCTCCTCCTCAATACGCAGAAGCTGGTTGTACTTAGCCAGACGCTCCGAACGGCACGGGGCGCCAGTCTTGATCTGACCAGCGCTCAGACCCACAGCCAGGTCAGCGATGAACGTGTCCTCCGTCTCACCGCTGCGGTGGCTGGCCATGATGGCCCAGCCGGCCTTCTTGGCCATCGTCACGGCCTCAATAGACTCCGTGATGCTGCCAATCTGGTTCACCTTCAGCAGAAGGGCGTTGCAAGCCTTCTGCTCGATGGCCTTCTTCACACGGGTAGGGTTCGTCACGGTCAAATCGTCACCCACGATCTGCACGTCCTTGCCAACCTTGCCCGTGAACTTAATCCACGACTCCCAGTCGTCCTGGTCGAACGGGTCCTCGATCGACACGATCTTGCTCGAGCCAGCGCACTTAGCAATGAAGCCCTCGTACACCTCCTGCAGCTTGTCGGCGGGGATCTTCTCCGAATCCGGAGCGTTCTCGTTCTTGAAGTCCAGGTTGTAACGAGCGTCCGCAGCGCCAGTGTAGAACTCCGAAGCAGCAACGTCCATGCCGAGACGCACCTGGTTCGTGTAACCGGCAGCCTTGATGGCCTCCTCAATCAGGTCGATAGCCTCACCGTTCGACTGGATGTTCGGGGCGAAACCACCCTCGTCGCCCACAGCCGTGGCGTCCAGGCCGTAGCGGCCCTTAATCACCTTCTTCAGGTTGTGGTACACCTCCGAACCGATCTGCATGGCCTCCGTGAAGCTACTAGCACCAACAGGCAGAATCATGAACTCCTGCATCGCCAGCTTGTTGCCGGCGTGTGAGCCACCATTGATGATGTTGAAGGACGGCACGGGCAAGCACGGCGTAGGGTTACCGGCCAGGTCCGCGATGTACTGCCACAAGGGCTGCTTCTTCGCGGCAGCGCCACCACGGCACAGAGCCAGAGACACACCCAGAATGGCATTGGCACCCAGTTTCTTCTTGCACCAGCCCCACTCGTTCTGCGTGCCGTCCAGGGTCTCCACCATGAAGCGGTCCAGCTCAGCCTGCTGGGTCACATCCTTGCCCACAAGAGCAGGAGCGATGATCTCGTTCACGTTCTTCACGGCGTTCAGGACACCCTTGCCCATGTACGCCTTGCCGCCGTCACGCATCTCCAGGGCCTCGAACTCGCCAGTGGAGGCTCCGCTGGGAACGGCAGCACGATACTCACCGAGCTCCGTGACGAGATCAACCTCGACGGTGGGGTTGCCACGCGAGTCAAAGATCTGGCGGGCCTTGATCGACACAATCGACACCATTGTTGTAGAGAACTTGTTTTCAGGAACTTGAGGCTGGGAAGGCCAATTCGGAAATGAGCCCAATAATAGCAAGCACTCTCCTCCTTCACCCCTTCCGATCTTTCTCCTCCGTCCTGATGGGCGTACTGTGATTGGTCAATAAGGTCGCAAGAGACACGCACCATGCAGGCGCTTTTTATGCTAGGAACGAGAGCTCGGCCAATGTGTGCATAAGTCCATTGCGGATTCGAGCAGCATTGATTGCACCGTAAATCAGTGAGGAAGCAAAGGTGACAGCACTGTTAAAAACGGCAAGTCTTAACTTCAAAGGCAGTCTGACTCGGACTGATTCTTAAGTTACTCCGAAGACGCCTGCTGAATGCGGGCGTCATTGCTGTCACAGCGGGAACCCATCGAGTCGAATGACACGGAGCTACCGCAGCGATGCTGATTTTCGGGGGCGACAAGTTTCCAGTGCGAACATGGTCCGTAGCTGAGGAATTGCATATTATCCTAGTGTATTGCGCAATACTTACTGCGCTGAGCGCAGTTTGCTCTTTGCTCTATTTCCATGTTTAGGCTTCGTGCCGAATAAAAAATTCTAGCCCCATTGATTGTAGGCAAAGTTTACTGCTGCTCGATAAATTATACAAATGATTTATGGCATTGTAGCAGCAGCGACGGTCACTCCCTTTGCGGCGAAGCAAGTCCTGTCATACCTCATGCCACGGGTATCGGTGCAGCTGGGTTGGGGTGTAGCCGCAATCATTGCGTGTGTCTCGAGCCAACGCCACAATACACATACTTCAGCATGCTCCAGTCATTGCGCCTAATCTACTTCAAACTTTCTTACCTAAACGGTCTAAGATCATTTTGCACAACTCAAAAAATGTTACAACTTCAACATGGACAATACAAAAGCCAATATAAAAAGAAAGCGGAACCAAAACCATTTATGATACTTAGAAAGTAGAGTACTTGCCGAGCTTCTCCACATCACGGAAATCCTCACCGGCGTAACGAGCCTTCGCACCAAGCTCCTCCTCAATACGCAGAAGCTGGTTGTACTTAGCCAGACGCTCCGAACGGCACGGGGCGCCAGTCTTGATCTGACCAGCGCTCAGACCCACAGCCAGGTCAGCGATGAACGTGTCCTCCGTCTCACCGCTGCGGTGGCTGGCCATGATGGCCCAGCCGGCCTTCTTGGCCATCGTCACGGCCTCAATAGACTCCGTGATGCTGCCAATCTGGTTCACCTTCAGCAGAAGGGCGTTGCAAGCCTTCTGCTCGATGGCCTTCTTCACACGGGTAGGGTTCGTCACGGTCAAATCGTCACCCACGATCTGCACGTCCTTGCCAACCTTACCCGTGAACTTAATCCACGACTCCCAGTCGTCCTGGTCGAACGGGTCCTCGATCGACACGATCTTGCTCGAACCAGCGCACTTGGCAATGAAGCCCTCGTACACCTCCTGCAGCTTGTCGGCGGGGATCTTCTCCGAATCCGGAGCGTTCTCGTTCTTGAAGTCCAGGTTGTAACGAGCGTCCGCAGCGCCAGTGTAGAACTCCGAAGCAGCAACGTCCATGCCGAGACGCACCTGGTTCGTGTAACCGGCAGCCTTGATGGCCTCCTCAATCAGGTCGATAGCCTCACCGTTCGACTGGATGTTCGGGGCGAAACCACCCTCGTCGCCCACAGCCGTGGCGTCCAGGCCGTAGCGGCCCTTAATCACCTTCTTCAGGTTGTGGTACACCTCCGAACCGATCTGCATGGCCTCCGTGAAGCTAGTAGCGCCCACAGGCAGAATCATGAACTCCTGCATCGCCAACTTGTTGCCGGCGTGCGAACCACCGTTGATGATGTTGAAGGACGGCACGGGCAAGCACGGCGTAGGGTTACCGGCCAGGTCCGCGATGTACTGCCACAAGGGCTGCTTCTTCGCGGCAGCGCCACCACGGCACAGAGCCAGAGACACACCCAGAATGGCATTGGCGCCCAGTTTCTTCTTGCACCAGCCCCACTCGTTCTGCGTGCCGTCCAGGGTCTCCACCATGAAGCGGTCCAGCTCAGCCTGCTGGGTCACATCCTTGCCCACAAGAGCAGGAGCGATGATCTCGTTCACGTTCTTCACGGCGTTCAGGACACCCTTGCCCATGTACGCCTTGCCGCCGTCGCGCATCTCCAGGGCCTCGAACTCGCCAGTGGAGGCTCCGCTGGGAACGGCAGCACGGTACTCACCGAGCTCCGTGACGAGATCAACCTCGACGGTGGGGTTACCACGCGAGTCAAAGATCTGGCGGGCCTTGATCGACACAATCGACACCATTGTTGTAGAGAACTTGTTTACAGGAACTTGAGGCTGGGAAGGCCAATTCGGAAATGGTTATCCGAGATTCAACCGATGGATCCTTCGAAGTACGTGGCAGCACCAAGCAGAAATGGTCGCAAGAGACACGCACCGTGTGGACGATGGACGGGTCAAGATACTTGTCGTTGTTGCTGCTTTACAGAACTCGTCACCACGAGGATTGATTGCACGAACGAGCGCAAAGACATCGGCGTGGAACAGGTCGATTCCTCCTCGGTGTCGCGCTCGACACCAATGGCAATGGCCAGTCGCAACGACTTGGCAATTAAAGTAGTCCACCCGTTTAAGAAAGTGGCGCTTTAATCTTGGCGACACTGACCAAGTCGCAGATGTGCAGTGCCATTTTCCAGCCGTTTGCGGTCGCAGTGAGCAAGCGATATACTGCAGGGTCGTTGTAAGCGGCTGGTACCGAATCGTGTCATGCAGAGCTGGTCAAGCAACATTGAACAAGTTTCTCTTGTCCCATATTGGGGGCCCTGATTGGCCGATTACGCGCCAATCTTTCACGACGCACGCAGGCGCGTCGCCTCGACACCTTCACGAGCAATGCTCCGCGAATGCTATGCGCGCGAATTGCTGCAAACTCGTGTCTGGAAGTTCCAATTATCGCAAGAGCATTTCCTCATGACCTCGATACCGGTGCATGTAAAAGGAACTCATACGTTGTTCACGTTTGTCTTGAAATAAGTTAGCTGCATTGTTGCAACCTTCACGCAACACGTGACTAACTACGAAACGAGCGAAGTCGCGCAGTAGCATCCGGTAATACTAGGACTGCGTGGACGTCACCTGTAGAATTGCAATTGGGACACAGCATCGTATTGCCATGCTGTCAAGGGTTCTATCACTGCAATGCTTGCTTCTATTTTCGTTCGGACCTGAATAGTATGGTAAACAGTCAATCATCCGCAGTCGAAGTAGCATATAGTGATGATACTACTACGATTATGAGCTCCCACATCGACGCCAATCCGGGCGCAGTGAGCGAAGAGAGGGTGAAGGTCGTCGTGCGTGTGAGACCCCTACAACCAAAGGAGGAATCGTGGCCAAAGGCATCTGAAACAGACGCTTGTGGACCTGATTCAGCTACTATAACCATACAGGTGATGTGCAATGCAGCACATTACTACTTAAGGCTAGCTCTGATCTACGGTGACGCTCACAATAGGAAAACGAGGTGCTGTGGGAAAAGAATGGTCAGCTGAAGATCTTGAAAGCTGATGCCGTGTTTGTGAACGGAGCGCCACAAAGTAGCGTCTACGGCAGTGTATCAGGTAAAGTTGGTTGTGTGTCTATGAATCTGCCAGTATTTCAATGGTAACATATTTGGTTGTATTCTACAATGTAGAATGTGTCGATGCTTTAATTGCTGGGTTTGACTGCAGTTTGTTTGCCTAGTACGTTCCCAACGAGTACTAGGTTGTCAGTCATAGATGTTCTCGTCGACTGATACTTGCATCTTGATTTGGTCTGCAGCGGACAAACAGGAACTGGGAAAACGTACAGTGGGTCGATGCTATTTGGATGAATTCGCAGGTGTAGGAGATAGCTCACTCTATTTTGTCACTGTCAGCAATGAGCGGACTTCAGGGTGACGATAGACTAGATGTTGACGCACTGGAACCTGTTCCAGTGAGTCACGGGATAATTCCAAGGAGTATTGAGAAGTTATTTGCCGAGATAGAACGTGAAAAGCAAGGCGTTGTTGAAACTTTATTCAGCGTGTATTGCTCTTTCATCGAGGTGTGGCGCTTACGAATTAGAATTGGTACTACACACCCCAAATACTGACGAAAATGGGTTGGATTGCCATGTCACTCCAATGCAGATCTACAACGAGAAAATCTACGATCTCCTTTCTCCTGATGTACCAGTTAACGGGAAGGTTAACCAGTCACCAAACGCGAAGACTGCAGCAGCTAGCGGGTCACTAACGCAGCGTGCTCGCTGGAACAGCCCTGTTAGCGCGAAGGATGCAAAAAATCTTCAAATCCGCCAAAAGCTCGATGGTTCGGTGTTTGTAGATGGCATGACATCGCGCAATGTGACCAGTAAAGCAGAATTGCTTCAAGCATTTCGCGAGGTAAGACTTGTATCGTGTTTAATTTCCAATCAACTTTTAACTGCATTTTGCTTTCGCCGAAGGGATCACTACATCGAGAAGTTCGAGATAATTTGTATAACCAGTTCAGCAGCCGAGGGCATGCTGTATTTCAAGTCACTCTTCGGAGAACATTTGCAGACGACAAGTTTACCCCAACAAGCACAAAGAAGACGCGTCTGTCGAGGCTCTTCTTCGTGGATCTAGCGTACGCCATGCTCTTTAGTTCTGTACTTGCGCGTGACTCACTGTGAAATTACCTTGATTGTGTGCAGAGGATCCGAGAAATGGCATGTTAATGGCAGCGACTTAACCGACAAATATGCGAGCGAGTTAGCTTCGATCAACAAAAGTCTGTCGGCGTTGACAAACTGTGTGATGGCTCTCACACAGAAAGAACGGTCACACGTCCCGTTCCGAGACTCAGTCTTGACACGCTTACTCCAACCTTGTTTGCAGGGGTCAGGGCGAACGGCATTCATCGTAACCATCAGTCCGTCTAAGGGGAGTTTGGAGGAATCTTTCGCTACTTTACGGTTTGCAGAACGACTGAAAACAATCCGCTGTCGTCCTATTCGGCGCAGCTTGTTCAGTAATGAAATGCTTGGGGAGCAGCGATTATTCTACGAGCGCCAAATTCAAGCCATGCGCGTAAACCTGTAATCTTTGTAAATTGTGGTGATCTAACTATGCTAATAATGCTGACTATTGCTCAGGTTGAGGTCAATCGGCTACGAGAGCTACTTCGGAAAGCAAATCAGAGACCAAGTGAGACTTCAGGAAGCTCTGCGAAGGATGCGAATACCGCGTTAGTCGAAGAAAATCGGCGCTTAAAAGAGCTACTATTGCAATCAGAGCGATCACGCCTTGTTGAAAGGTATTTTTCATAGTATATATCCTTATCATGTTCTCGTCGTGCATCTGACTTGTTTCACTTCAGGAGCGATCGCATCAACAACAAAAATGGTAAATCTAGCATCACTGGTGGAGCGACCATGAAAATGTCGCCTCAACAGTTCTCGGCGAGACAGATGCTCAAACCCACATCGCTACAGAACGAAGAACCAAGCATCCGACATCGCCGTCAAGATTCACAAACAAATAACTCGGTAGATCAAATAGACAACCGCAGGAATGTGAATGACCAACCAAGAGACCAGCTGACGACACTTGAAACTCAGCTTCAATCGAAGGAGGCTCGCTTGAACTGGATGCTTGAGGCGGTACGCATCGGTATCGCAAGCACTATATCATCACACAACAATCTGACAGTGTCTATCGTGAGCAGGAGATGGAAGCTCAAAACGTAGGTGCTGATACGGCTCCAGGTGATTCTCATCGTACGTTGGCATCACATGCTTATGCCTAGGTTGATTTCAAGCGGTTTGTGTACTCACTTCTATCGTATTGTCATGGTGAACAGGGCGGCCAACAGTTACTAGATCGTGGGCTGTCGAAACGAGACTTCGCCGACAACTTGTAGCCGTGCCATCACCTTTGCGTGATATGCAACCAGATTCTGAAAGTGGGGCTCGTGGTGAAGGCAAGTTGAGTAACCACCTAGAGACAAACAAATCCATTGTTGGTCAACGAGAAGCTGCACCTGCAAAACGTATCCTCCCTGTGCTTGTAGAAACACCACCAGCTTCAACACTCGAAGATTCTGCAACTGATCAACCAATATTGCCTGCATCACGGCGTCCTACGAGACCCCATCCTTCATCTTCCCCAAGAGGTCTCCCTGACCAAGTAGCCGGAGGAAGTAGGAAAAACCGTGTTGACAGCATTGCTCGGTCGTTGCCACCTGGTCATTCGGAATCCATGACCTCACAATCAGAGCAGACGACAGCATCATCGATTCTGAAGTTGGTGGGGTTTAGTTCAGGCGATACCCCAGGAAAAGCTCGCGAGGAACTTATCGAAGAGTACAAGCGTGCGCGTCGAGTGGAGCTGGAGGCAATGATGCGAACGATGGTGCAAAAATGAAGAAACTAAAGGATCAACAGTAAACACCCCGAGTTTGAAGAAATATGCGGCCTCGTTAGACCACTGAGTATAGTTTGGTCTATCTCTGAGAGTGCCCACGGTTCACCTGCCTAGCTCGACACACTCACGATTGGAGGGAAAGGTTGCGTCTTGCTGACAACGAGTATCTTCTTCGTGTGCGACATATATCCCTTGATGTAACCTTTGAAAATGAGGTTGGTGAGGACACACTCGATCTCATCCATGTCCATGGAATGCCCCGTGGCAACGTGCAGTGCCAACTGGAAGTCATGCATGTGCAATTGGTGATTTTGCTGGATCAGATAACTATTGAGGCAATAGACATGGATACAACGAATGTGAGTAGTGAGCAAAGCACAAGAATCGAAAGAACTCGGACGTACACTTTCTTGAACAGGTTTCGCAAAACCAAGAGGCGGAGTTTCTCGATCAATAAATACACGCCTTGCTGGATGAACTTGTCCTGGTACTGGGCCAGATACTCCGTGAAGAGATGCAAGTTGCCGCCACGAATGGCATCCGTGAGACCCGTATATTCTTCCAGAGCAAAGTCGGATAGAAGTTTAGGTGAGGGCATGATGCCCAGCAGCAACTTTACTGGTACGAGGAACTGCAGAATCATGCGTTTGTTACGAGCCTTGCCACGGTGGCAGTGCTTCCATGCGTAGTCGAGACACGTTTCTGCTTTCTGGTACTGGTCTTCAAACATGGAAATACGACCCACATAGTACTGATACGTGACCTTGTCGCTCTTGTTAAAGAGTTCAAACTTCGGGAAGGCCGGACCTTCCACAGCACGGATGAGATTGCGACACAAGTGGATCATGTTGAGTTTGAAGTAGATCTTGAAAAGCTGGTTCACGATAAAGAGTGCGCCCATTTTCTTGTTGTGCTCGGGCGGAGCTCGATCGTTGGCTGCCATGGCAAAACCTTTCTTCAGGTGTTGCTCGGCACTGCGGAGACTGTCATGGATCTCGTCTCCTGCCTTCTCGGAGGCCTCATGGTCCGCCTAACAAGAGCTCATCAGTCCACAGTCACTCTCAATAGTCCTTACTCCAGCTTCACTCACCCTTGTCGCCAGTAGTCTCGTGTCCACGAACAGCACGTGTAGGAAGGGCATGACCCAGTTGGTCTCCTCTCGAAACATCTCCATGAACTTGCTATAGACGACGAAACATTAGCCTTCTACATCTCTAGTTCTGCTCTGTGCCTCTACGTACATTACAGCGCCAATTTGCGCGTTATACGCATCGGCAAAGCTCTGCGAATCCAAGTGCTTGCGCGCCTGCATGATGCCCGCCACCACTTCAGTATACGTGCCGAAGCGAGCCAGCTTGTTGTGGCACGTCTGCGCCACCTGCTGCACTGATAGTGGACGCAGGTCCACACTCGCGCATCCTCCAGTCAAGCTCAGCATCTGCGCCATCGAGTTGCCATCCTGGCCAGCGATAGCCGCCCCCACACGGTCTACGAACGCCGCGAGCTGCATACCAATTGGATAGGGTAGTAAAGTAGTGGCGACGTTAAATATGACACGCACGACGTATGTTAATGTCTTAATGCGGCTTATAGGCGTTATGGACTGTCATTGCGTCAGAATACTGTACGATATCGCACAATCGCCATGGAGGCCGCTAATAAGCGCCGTGTACCTGTCGACAAGGAGGTGAACGCTACTGAGAGCGGCCGCAGTCTGCCCCGCACACGCCCTCGACCCACATCAAGCTCGTGGTTCGGCGCGCCACTGGTGTATGCCGTAGTGACCTTCTTCAGTCTCATGATCTTAGTGCATGTGTGGCAGTTCTCGAGCTCACAGATGCATCCAGTGCTATCCACGCCCTTCCACAACAAGACTATGGTGCAGTTCACCACTAAATTCGGTACTTTCACGGTGGATCTGTACCCAGAACATGCTCCCAAGACTGTCGACGCCTTCAAGAAGCTCGTAGAGAGCGGCTTTTACCTTAAAGACGCTGGATTCTACTACAACGAACCCAAGTTCGTGCTGCAGGGAGGAGGTTTCCTCTTTGACAAGGAGTCACCTGTGGGCAACCTGCCTGTGGAGTACAGTGCCCCTAGTACGGAGAGGATGGTGGTCATTGCACGTAGTCACAAGTCGGACTCGGGTAATACCGAGTTTGCTATTATGCTGCATGACAACACGGATAGGAACAAACCCAGTGAGGACGGACCTGGCTACACGACGTTTGGACGTGTAGTCGAGGGCTGGCACACGATCCAGTTCATCTCCAAGAAGATGTCGCCCGGTTTCATGGCCAAAGAGGACCGTAACTATCAGGTCGGGTTCGAGAAGGTCGAGTTTGTGGAGCGACTCACGAATGACAACGATGAAGCTAAGATGCGACTCGAAGAGCTGAAGTACGTGCTAGAAACCCCTCATAGTGTGGTCATTATCTCTGAGAAGGACTGTCCTGAAAAGAAGGAGGTGCAAAAGATGCTCCACAAGTTCCGCACGACGGTACGCACCAAGGAAATTGGCTTTGCCAACCACATCCCGTACGAGCTTGAAGCGGTCGAAGCGCTAACTGGCCGCAAGTCGCTGCCACTTGTGTTCATTAAGGGCAAGTACATTGGTGGGCTACGTGAAGTACAAAAGCTGCAACAGACCGGTATGCTCCGTTCAATGCTGGAGAAGAGTGGTACACTTGCAGAGGACATTGTGTGGTCGGCTATCAACCAGAACCCGCTGGTACTGTTTAGCAAGTCGTATTGTCCGTACTGCAAGAAGACCAAGGAAACGTTGGCGGGACTCGGTGCCAAGCCTGTAGTGTTCGAGTTGGATACTCGTGAGGATGGTGCTGCCATCCAGGCGTTCCTGTTCCGATTGACACGTCAGTCTACCGTGCCAAACCTCTTCATTAAGGGCAAGAGTGTCGGTGGAAATGACAACGTGCAAGAACTGCAGCGGTCGGGCGAGCTGGTGGACAGGCTCAAAAAGGCCCGAGCCATCGACTAAGCGCTTTCGAGTGTGACAGGAAAAGAGGATGGATGAGCTAACTAATGAACTGATCTGTGTTTAGCGCTGACTTAAGTTCAAGCTGGTACATCAAGAAAGACTTGGTAAGCCAACCAGGACATTGTGCCTCATAGTTCATTAACTTCATAATCTGGTGCTAGTCATAAGGTAGTGCTGCTCAGTAACTTCGTTGGTGAATTAGATGTGCAGGTGGCTGTGGTCGTAGAACTGTCTAGTGCTCGCTCCCTTCGGGCTCGGACGATTTCCGGTGACGTCATCAGCACCGAGACCGATCGACTCGGATGTGAGCATGAACGGCCCATTGTTTCGTTTGTACTGCGAGTTACCCACGCGCATCGTGTAGAATGTGTCTCGGTGCGACTTCTGGTTGAACTCGGTGTTCTGCGAGCGCCCAATATCATAGAGGTGCTTTGTCTCCTGGAGACCTTCAGGGAAGTGGTGATTCTGGTTTAACGTGTCGAGTGCGTCGAAGAGTCCTGGTGGGTCGTTCTGCTTCTGCTTGTCGAGGATTTTCATCTCCGTGTGTAGTGTCTCGCGATACTGCTCGGTGCGAATATGGCTCATAAATTCATCTCGCCGACTCGCATCCTTGGAACCGAAGCCAGACTTGCGCGTATCCATCGGTTGCGTCTTGAGATATGCAGTGTTGTCTTGCAACGGATCCGATGCATACGTCTTTTTCTCGAAGTATCCAGAGCCATTGCAAGTATTTTTTGCTGGCACCGTTAGGATCTGCTTACCCTTGTGACGTGTATTCTTGCCTTCAATCTGGTGTGGATCTCGGTACGGATCACCGATGGTGAGGTAGCTCTGAGCAATGTTCTTGTTAAGCACCTTGGTCGAATACATCGTTCAAGCTTGTTCGATCAGGTAATTTCCAGTGTGAAAGCCAACTGGAAGCAAGGTTGTATAGCAACGGCGCGCGAAAAAAATAAATGGCAAATGGCTGCCGGGCTGCCGGGAGGGAAGGATGACAAGAATACAAGTTGATCGAGCCAAAAATACTGTTCGTGCAGGTGAGGATCGCTAAATTGGGTTTTAGGATAACTAAGCCTCGTCTTGATCATGCTAGAGCATGTTGTGCACCACCGGTTGCACCTAAAAATGAATTGCACAATGGCATCGAAGCAACCAACATTTTTGCTCCGAAAAATAACCAGATCCTCATGAGCCCAGTCCACGCTTGATACCAGTGCTGATGTTTCTGCTTATGTATCTCTCAGATTTACCACCAATGTACTTTGAAACTGTGCGTACGCTCGAAGGCATTGTGCGTGTTGAAGATCACGAAGCTGCCGAAACCGAACTTGGATGGTGTTGCCTAGGACCAGTACTTCATGAATTGGAAATGGCACTCATGGGGTCTTGATGGGACGAAATAGTTTGCAGAATAGAATTAGTATTGCTACACTTCATTGCTGCTTTTTGGAAGTATTTTTTTAGAATTTGTATGGGTTCTAAACTTTATCTAGGATTTGTACCTTGCACCATCCAAACTACCATGGCAAAGATGCAGTACCGTTTCCTGGGCAACACGGGGCTGTTGGTGTCGAAGCTTTCGTTCGGGAGCTTCGTGACTTTCAACACACAATTGGATTTCGAGAGATCGTACGCCATCATGGAACGAGCATTCCAACGGGGAGTCAATTTCTTTGACACTGCGGAAGCTTATGCTGGTGGTCAGTCGGAGGAGTTCATGGGGAAGATCATTGCAATGGGCATCGAGAGAGGTGTGTGGAGTCGACAAGATCTCGTCGTGAGTACCAAAATCTTCTTTGGTACCAAACACGGGAGTGATCAAAAGCCGGGGCCAAACGAACAGGGACTCAGTCGAAAACATATCGTGGAAGGCACCAAAGCTTCACTCAAACGCCTCGGATTGGAATACGTTGACACCATCTTCTGCCATCGACCAGATCCGTGCACGCCAATTGAAGAGACTGTGCGTGCAATGAATTACGTGATTAAGCGCGGGTGGGCTTTCTACTGGGGAACCAGTGAATGGAGCGCCCGAGATATCATCGAAGCATGCGAAATCGCAGACCGTCTGGGACTTATTCGACCGGTACGAGTTTGTTGCGATGTATTTAAAATTTATGCTCAACCAACTTAAGTGTGGCTGAATGGCTTACAGTAAAGTGATGTATTGCAGGCGTTTGATCAATCACAGTATCACGTCCTGGAACGCTCGCGTGTCGAGTTCGACTACGACGTGCTCTACAAGGTGCATAATGGAATTCGGTTTGCTATATGTTGCTCTATTTGTCTTACGCATACAATTCCAGAATTTCGGCTATGGGCTTACAACATGGTCTCCACTTGCATTCGGTATCCTGACTGGCAAATACAGCAAGGGGGTCCCTGAGGTAAAAAATATCGGAACTACGCTTGGGGTCAATAACTTGCATTTCGGGTGTACTAACAGGGAGGCTGGTGTTTTCTTGCAGGGTTCCCGATTGTCCATGTCTTCGTATATGAACTACGTAGCCGATGGCTTTGATACTAAAGTCGCGAAAGCGGACAAGCTGGCAATAGTCGCGAAGGAAATCGGATGCACTCTCGCCCAGCTTGCTATCGCGTGGTGCGTTTCCAATAAACACGTCTCGACAGTCATCCTGGGTGCCTCTAGCGTGACTCAGCTCGACGAAAACTTGGACTCCCTCAACTTCGTGGAAAAGCTGACACCTGAGATTCGAGCGAAGATTGACGAGATCGCTGACGTCAGCCTTTCAATTCCAGAGCCAGAAGCAAGACTGGTTGCCATGCGAGAACAGTGGCTCTAACGCAGCGGTTGTCTATGATTCTGTAGCTGACTGCCTTTGGGCTGCTTAAAAACTAAAAAGATGGCCATACTCGCTGAATCAAGCAACAACTTTTGAGTCATTTGCAACCAAGCCACGATTCGTACTCTGGGTTACATGGATCGCCCACCCCTTGAGCAATCTGACGCCGTCTCATCTCGATTGGAAATTTGCTGGGAGTGCAAGCGATTCCCATGACTCGCGCGTTGTAGCAAATCGCTTCTGGAACACCAGGAAACGTACACTGGCGGTATAAGATCCCGTTGCACGATGCCATCGTGTCTTCAGCTGGGAAGGGTTGAGCATTAGCAGGACGCAGCACTTCACCACAAATACTGTGCGCAAATTTCGCCGCAATATCGCGTGTTGCAATGGAAGCTGTTCTGTTGGCAGGTAAACAAATAGCTGCGGGGGTACCCCAGACTGGATGAATGCCACACAGAGGGTTGAGTAGGTCACACTTGCCAAGAAAGCCATTGCAGCACCAAGCTCCACGATCCATTGCGACAAACGACTTCAGGTTTTTGATCGGTGATAAGTCTGGCAGAGTGTTGAGCAGTGGGACGACAGTTATCACTAACCGCTCTAATTTGCTGAGGTTGTCGAATGCAGGTAACTCCACTAAAGACAATGATGCGGCCACAACAAGAAGTTTGAGATTCGTGAGACCACTAAGCGATGGAAGACGCGTCAAATCCACATTGAAGCCAAGATGCAATGTTGTAAGCACCGACATATCATCAAACATGTCATTGGGAAGATCCACGAGACTAACTGCTGGGTGTCCCTCGACGCGCCTGCAGAAATCCACAACAAACATCAGTGTTGTTAATAGGATTTGAAAGTGTGGGTACCAATTCACGTACAAAAATTCGAGCTTCCTTAGCTCTTTGATCCAAACGGGTAGTGTCCGTGTATGGGTGTATACAAGAGACCTGAAAATATTTGGGATGGATTAGCCATGTTCTCTTAGGTAATCCAATTGACTTACATGTAACGCATGCCAGTACACCCTCGGACTTCATTGGGAAGTTCGGGAAGGTTGCGATTAATGAGCTGAATGATCTGAAGATCACCGGTCGCAGCAAGCACAGCAACCTTGTTGGTCAAATTTTTAGGGTTGGTCCACTCAGCATATGTCTTGGGGGCTATTTCGTTATCGATAAGTGCTAGGCATGGGCATTGAGAAAGTGACGAATTTTCAAGTAACGTCCAGCGTTGTGCGTGCATTGCACACTCCGGGTGTGGCCGGCAAGCAATCGCGGATGTCCTTACGCATTCTTCCGCATAAACAGCTATAAGTACTGCAAAGATTACAAGACTTGCAGCAGCCACTAGATTTCGTTTGGGATATACACCAGTCTGTTGCTTGCGTGGGTTGTCAATGAGATCCATAGCACGGTGAAATTTAAGACCAAGTGTGATATTGATTCCGATTCGCGTGAAAAAGTTGAGCACAGATGAAATACGCAACGCCCCCAGAATCTTGTAAATGACGACAGTCTGGGTAGGATCAGCTATCGAACCAGCAGACGTCTCCAGCCAACCTTGTGGAAATACTTTAAGATTGATTGCCAGTTTTGCTCGATCAAACGAGAAAGTGGAGAGACAATACCAAACTGATAGCATGGGATAGCCAACTGTAACCAACAGATCAAACCTACATAATAAAATGAGTTAACTGTTAAAGTATTCACGAGGAGTCCGTACATTAAATCAACGATGTTCTCAATCAGCGCTGCCTTCTTTAAAGGAAAGAATATAATCAACGCACAACCAGTTGCATTCGCAACAATGATAAAAGTGAAGACAGCCACTAAAACAAGTGGTGACCCGTCCTCCAAAATCTGGATTAGCATTGCAGTCTCCAAGGCTAGGTCGACTAACTTTATACACAAGTTCTGTTGTTTGAACATCACACCTCTGTAGTCAGCTATCGTACGGGCAGGTTAGGTTACAAAGGCAATACTTACAATGCGTTTCCGCGCAATACTCTCGTTGGAAGCAAGTAATGCGGCTTTAGTTGCGGCCGAAGCTAGTGATCTGCTTGCTGTTCGATTAATAGAAACACGATGTAGAGCTCGCATGAGAGTTTTTGTCAGCACATTGATTTTTCTGCCTGATTCCATTGTTGGTGAAATCTTTGTAGTATATCGCCATTTCGTTAACAGCTTTAGAATAATGAAGACGTAGCCGAAAACAATGCTTGATAGACCAAAGATGGTTAGCCGATAGATCCCCGGAGGCGGGTCCACAAAAAGCCAAAACGAGCCGTCGTCAAAATCGCCGGTGTCCATAATACCATTCACCATGCTGTTGGGTGAAATATTCAATAACATTTGCCACACTGTCCATGCCAAGCACAACAACATCATAACTGCAAGGAGAACCCGAAGTCCGATGAAGCGAGTTTCTCCCCATTGAGGACCGGTTACGTTTGTTCGTACTTCTCCCTCATGTCCAATAGCAGCCTGCTTTTCAATTGCCTCTGCTTTTGAAGCTTGTGTCGAGCGCGTTTTCACTAGGACATGTTCCGATGCAGCGGGTAGCTGATGTTGACGAAAGTGCTGGACGTCGACTTCTTCCCAAGTCTCCATCTTCATTCAAGGGCGTACAGAGTCAACCGAAGCTTTGATCGCAGCAAAAGGAATGGAGACAGCAAGAGCTTCTATTTATGTGTTTACTAGAGCTGAGGTTGAGCAATAGCAACCTGTTGCTATTAGCATTTGGGAAGCTGTGAACGCGAATAATGGTTGACGGGCTTATGAATGGATCACACTAATACTTGCATCATTCTAGTATTGTACAAGTGTGATCCATTCAAGTTGTAGTACCTGTTCAGAACATAAATTTGTGAACCCATGGTATCAGTATCCAATCTTCTGTTGTCCGATGCCGCGTATCAACCGATGGCGACGGAACAACCGCTTGCCCAACATGGACAGAACCCCCGATCGCCTTGGCGACTACTTGGTGGCCTTGCGCAATAACTTCGTGGCGACAAACAGCAGTTGTCGTCGAGGTCTCAATCTCAGTGGAGAGCTAAAGGCGTACGAGAACGAGACGCGAGTGCTGCTGAAGCTGGCGTCGACTGGACGTGTCGTGAATATTCTACAGCGATTTGGGCGCGTAGTGGAGTCGTACATGAAGGTCATGAAGATTGAGATGACGGAGGAAGTCCGACAGTGGAGAGACCAGTTGGACATCGAACGTCAAGAGCGCGTTCAGTTGTTTCGAGAGATCCTGAACGACGAGCTACGATTCATTGAAGCCATGGGCGACAAGACGCAGCAGATGGAGCTGCTGACGCTGCTACAACATGACTTGACGCACTACGAGAAGCTGTTGACGCCTGAGGAGTTGGACATCATCTCGGATGTCTACGATCGAGTGGTCAACTACTCGGAGATTGTGCTGGTTGGAGGACTACCGAGCTGGTTCTTGTCGCCAAACGATCTGCTTTGTGAACAGGGAGGCATTTGCTACTTGGATTCTGTTCGAGTCAGCAAGTGCGAGACTGGAGAGATCTTGAGAAGTTTTGGAGAGCATCAGCATTGGGAAGACCAAGAAGAGGCGTGCTTGCGTCAGGCAACGGTGTGGGCAGACTTGAACCACCCTCATGTGGCCAAGTTGCTGGGAGCGTGCCATACTGGTAAGGAACCGTTCGTCGTACATGAGCCGGCGGAACCTCTCGTTTCGAACCGAGCAAATGCACAGTCGTGGGAACCGTTACTTGGGTGGGCACTGGGATTGCAGTATCTACATGAACGCGAGCTCGGATACAAGAACTTTGATGACACTAGACTAATGGCTCGTCACCATGTTACTGCAAGTGGTGTGCTGAGCGGCCTGGGGTTGGTACCGGTCAAAAGGAAAGTGTCGGCCCCTTTACAAAGAGGTGTCTCGAATATGATTAACCTGATAGACTTGGCGATATCACTCCCACAAAATGATGATGAAGACAACCTGCATGAATTGCATGCACCCACGTGGAGCGTGCCGAACGATATCTTCGCCTTTGGACTGGCCATTTACAATACTCGCCAGTGGGTATCGATGTATAGTGACGAAAAGGTACTGGTGTTGCCTCCAGAGCGTCCGCAATTTCTTAACGAACAGGAATGGGACCTGGTTGAAAGAATGTGTGCGCGAACACCTGAAAAGCGTGTCAGCATGTGGTATGTCGTGCATCAACTCCAAGCGTTCGTTAAGGTTATGGAACCCAAGGTGGTCGACACGAAGCTACCAGTGGATCTGAGTGTGAGCATCGACCCTGAAGATGATCTTGACGAGTTGATCGCAGAAGAAGCATACACCCTTCCTGAGCGCGTTGATGACTTCATAGTGCCCAAAATGAACGAAAATGTTGCGAGAGCCATGCCTCGCCTACAGAGAATGTTCAAAAATATGCCAGGGGCTAGCGAAAACATGCTTCAGTACGTGGTTGATCGTTTAACTGGTGTGCACGCACTACTTCAAGCACCTGAACATATCAAGGATGCTACTGTTGTAATGGAAGGATTTGTGAGCGTCTTGGATCTGTTCTACGAGCTGCTTACACGGCGTCATCTCGGAAAAGAACAGTCGAACAGTAGTTTGATCGCGAATTTCTGCTCATCGCGGGCAGCGGCACAAGACACCGCTATCTTCCATCACGAGATCGATCGACTTCTGACACTCGCTGAACTACGTGATTCCTCATCTGCCCCTACGCATGTGACGCTCGCAGATATTCATGAAGACTCCACCGACTCCATCGACACTGCTCCCGACCTTCAAGACATCCACGACTGGCAGGTAAAATGGAACAAGATGCGTCGCGAACAACTCCGTGCCTTTCAAGTATGCCTCAAGAACACCGAAGGACTACAGCAACAGCTGAGCGACCCCAAAGACAGGCTTGAGGCGCAAATGCTGCTTCAATTCGAGTTGCACAAACGCCGAAGCTCGTATCCTAATTCGGTTTTGGAGGCGATTGTAGGGGCTCTCAAGGTGTTGGAGGGTCTAGGTGATGGCGCTGAGGGAGTTCCTAGTTGGTTCATTCCTCCATACGAGGTAGTGTTGGGCAAGTACATTGCCCAAGGTGGTTTTGGGGATGTGTACTACGGGAAGTGGTTCGATACAGAAGTCGTGGTAAAGATTCTGAAACCACAAACTGTGGCAGCTTCTTCAGGCAAGGCTTCACCGCCAACAAGTAGCAGCCAAGCAAGTGAAGAAGATGCGATGGAATTGTTTCGCCGTGAGGCAGACCACTGGTTTATGCTAAACCACCAAAACGTGGTTCATCTCTACGGTGCATGTCATGTCGGGATGCCGTTCTTCGTGTGCGAGCCAGCAAAATCGACGTCGCTTAATGCTCATGTCAAGGCACTTGCGTGTGCGAAACCTGGTTACAATTACGAAGAGAACGGAGGTGACCCGTCCGACATCATGCGTTGTCTTGTCCTAGCGGGTATTGGCCTGAAATATCTGCATGAGCGTGACATCGTCCATTGCGACTTGAAGGGGAACAACTTCATGGTAGGCACCGACGGCAAGACTATCAAACTGGGAGACTTTGGAATGAGCGTCCTGAAGCGTTCAGGGAAAGAAAGCAGGCACAGCGCTCACGCCAATGTGGGCGCGGTGCCGTGGAAAGCTCCTGAGTACTTGAAAGGTGACGACCCCACCGTGATGTCGGACATCTACGGGTTCGGAATGTGCATCCTCGAGCTCTTCAGCGGGAGTATTCCATGGAGTGGTGTGCCTGAAGCAGCTGTGAAGTTTCACGTGAAGCGAAAGTTACTTCCTCATCGCCCAAAGGAACTCAACGATTTCCAGTGGAGTCTGATTCAGCACATGTGCTGCTACGAGCCCAGCGAGCGCATTAGTCTGGACGCCGTTGTCGATATGCTGCACACCTTCCGCTTTGGATAAGTTGTAATCTTATTTTGTAGTAAATCTACAAGAATTCTTGTGATTTATTATTCAAACCGGTACACTACCGGTATTCTGCGACACGTATCGGTATCGCACCGGTTTGTAGGCATAATCGCTTCAAGGCGAATCCGGCTTCCTCGTGTCTGTAGTGACTATGGAGTTCCTCGCCGAGGAGAATGACTGCGGTCAGACGCTGCTGCGTCTCGTGAGTCGCGGCAGCGCCATCATCGCAGAGCTGCTGCGTCTGTCTAACAACATCCCAGGGTGCGTGCGGCAGCGCCGACTGCAGCTGCGTTATCGTCTGACTTGGCGTTTGTGTGTTCCAGAGTCTTCATGGGACCTTCGCACGTCGAAGACCCCGAACAGCTCAAGTACCTGAACATTCTCTTTGACTTTGCGTACCTAAAGAACCCAGAGGACTTTGAGAATATGGTCAATAGCAACACGGTGGGTGAAGGACAACATCATCTGAATCTGATGACCCGATGTGTGGGTTATTGACGCAATAACATGGATTTTCTTGCTGTAGGAGCTGCTGGATGTCGATGACGAGTTCATGGATAACCACGAAGATATTTTGGACCGATTCTATCAGCTGTTTGACGGTATCTACAAGGTTTGTTGCTGAAAACGAGCTTGCAGGGCTACAGCATGTATACGTTAGCTCATTTTTTGTTATGTGTACTACTGAACAGTACATTAGTGACTACTTGGAGTTTCTCGACAATCTGGAGAAGGGGTTCTTCATTCAGCATACGCTGGCCAACATTCTTCTGGATACGGACGGCGCACAACTCATGTGCGAAGCGTTGTACCTCTACGGAGTGATCTTATTGCTGCTAGATCGAAAAATCCCCGGACCGACGCGAGAGAAGATGGTCATTGCCTTCTACCGAAGCAAGGGTGAGTCTGCATTGGAAAATATTGACGAAGTTTGCAAGCTGTGTCGTGTGACGGGATATCTGCCTGGTCAACCGAAGCCGGCGCAATACCCAGAGCGATACTTCAAGCGTTTTCAACCTCCAGAGGAAGTTGTTAGCATGGTGATTGGCAAACTACAGTCTGATGACGTATATTTGCAAGAACCCTGCTTTCCACATCGCACCCACCGTTCTACCCGACTCGCAGGACAGGCATCAATGCTTTTTGTGATTCTGTTTTTTGCCCCGGACATTCTCATTCACGAGAAGGCGAGTATGCGTGAAATTGTGGATCGTCATTTCAACGATAATTTCATTTTGACAACTTACATGGGAGCAGTAGCTGACCTGTCGTTGGAGTGGGCAGCGTATCCGGCAGCACGCTTGGCACTCGCCAACACTTTGGAACCCTCGAATATCGCACACATTACCAAGAGAAAGGCACAACAGACACAAAGGTCTATTGATGAGCTTAATTATTTCCTTACGGAAGGTGTGCTCACGGAAATGTACGTGTTGGAGAACCTTGATCCGCTGCTGAACTGTATTCGTAACGCAAATGTGACAATTCGATGGACGATGATGCACTCGCGTATTCAGCCGATGATTCCCATGATGGAGAACTCAACGGCACAACGTGAGATTTTTGATAAAGGCACGGATCCGGACAAACTGATTACACTGTTGCTCAAGGTCTCGCAGTTGGAGTGGAAACTAAAGCAAATGTTCGAGGCCCTGCTAGCCAGTAAAGAAGATCGATGGCAGCGTTGCATGAAGGAGACATCGGAGCGAATGGAGGAACTCAGTGAATATTTTTCAGGAGAGAAACCATTGACTCGCGTGGAACGCAACGAGGATCTAATGAAATGGTTTAAAGACTTGGCTGAAAAGGTGAACAGCCTAGACTATGTGGATCATATCAAGGCTGGACGGCGAATTAAGCGCCTAATTGAGGCGTTGGGCCATGTTGAACAGTTTGACCAGATCGACACGAACTTACAGGTGAAGGCATATCTGGAAGAGTCTCGCGAATTTCTCACTGAAATGGTGCGCACCGTGCGTATTAGAGACGAGGTTATGGGAATTATCGAGAACGTGTCGGATCTGTCGTACGCCTGGGAGATCATCAACGACTTCATGAAGATCCTGCACCAGCGTGTGAAAAATGACCCATCTTCTGTTATCCTGTTGCGCGCGATGTTCTTGAAGTTCGCATCGATCTTGGACGTACCGCTTACTCGTATCCATCAATGCGGCTCTGAGGATGTTATCTCCGTAGCTGAGTATTACTCGGCCGAACTGGTGGACTATGTGCGGCGCGTGATGGAGGTCATCCCACAGAGTGTCTTCCGTATCTTGGCGGGTATCATCAAATTGCAGACCGACCACATGAAACCAATTCCTGTGAAGTTCGAAAACACATTACTGAAGAACCACGCCCAGCTGAACGAGCGCTACCGTCTTGCTCGCGCTACTAACGAGGTTTCAAAGTACACAGAAGGCATCCTGGCTATGAAGCGCACTCTGCTCGGCATCATTGAAGTGGATCCTCGACAGGTGCTTGAGGATGGACTGCGCAAGGAGTTGGTTTATCGCGTCTCTCTTGCGTTCCACGAGGTGCTGATTTTCGAGAAGAATACGTCCGAAGAATGTAACGAGATTTTCGTGAAGTTGGCCTCCAACCTAGACGCATACCGACTCTCGTTCGAGTACATCCAAGACTATATTGGAATCTACGGTCTGCGAATGTGGCACGAAGAACTATCTCGTATTATCAATTACAATGTCGAGCAGGAATGCAACCGCTACCTGAAGAAGAAAGTGTACGACCGCGCATCGCAGTACCAAAGTCGCGCTATCCCAATCCCGCGTTTTCAACCACCGTCTGGCGACATGAGTGTCAACTTCATGGGTCGCCTTATGCATGCACTTTTCATAATGACTGACCCGCACACTACCATTTACTCTCCGCAGTCTATCGGCTGGTTCTCTGAAGACGGTAGCGAAGTCTGTGGTATTGGTGCGTTCTCTGTTCTTCACAAGAGTGTGGGATTGCTCGGTCTCGCAGGCCTGGACCGCATGCTTTCGTTCCGCATTGTGCACACACTTAACAACTTGGTCAAGTTCTGGGGATCAGCGGTAACGCCGTACTTCCCGCTTCTGGACCAGCTTTCCGCAGCACTTGTGCCAGAATGGAAGTTACCGGAGCACTCGACGAAGCTGTATGAAGCTGCGCTGAAAAAGGTGGAGAAAATCATGAGCAAGCTGCTGAAGGCCGTGCTAATTATCGGGCAAGCAGCACTCATCAGACGACAGATTTCAAGCGAGCTATCGTTTTCAAGCCGTCTGGATGCCAACTTGTTGGCTACAACATTGGATACACTGAACATTTCGCTCCTGAATGATATTCGCGCGCACTACCGTGACCCGAAGAACAAACCGTACCCTGGTAGCGAAGGCAACCCTGTACTTGTGGAGCTGAACAAGTATCTGGAGAACACAGGTGCCAACGATCCATTCCAGAAGATCTATGTGACCGTAGCGGAGCCTATGGAGGGCCTTGCAGCAATGTTCATGCTCTTCGTAGTAGCCTACATGCCGAAGTTGCAGTATGACCGCAATTTTGGCGCTCTCAGTCGCGTTGGCAAGAATCCAATCGACGGCGAACCGCTGCTCGTAGGCATTCTCACGATTTTCAAGCAGTTCCATCCCTCATACACGGAGAAGTTCCTGGCTTACTTGGGTCAATTCGTGCGCACCAAGGTCAACGATATTTTCGCTGAGAAGGCCGACAAGAAGGGCAAGTCGTCTTCATTGCCAACGGAACTACCTGTGGATGTGGTCAACTCTCTAATCTTCATGCTCGAATTCGCACGCTGCGCCAAGATCAAACGCAGCATCCTCGATGGCCATGTTCCTGCGTATGTGTTTGATGCTATCCAGCTCTAGTTTTCGTGCAACAAGTCGTGCAACATCTCTATCTTCACTAAAACAGCAAAGCCACAGGAAGCAGAGCAAAAGCACTAAAGTACAACACAGGCAAGTTGAAGTTGACTGTCACTAAACCAACTTTGTGACATCTATTATTCGCACTTAAACGAGACTATTGAGAATATCAAGGGAGCCAGAAAGCGAAGCAAAAGCACGCGACCATGAGCGAGTCGGGAACTGGCGGTGGCTATAAAGAGCCTTCACGCGCCATCTTCGCGCAGCGCGACCTGCGCCACTTCCTGGGCTCTCCGGTACGTCATACAGTGCGTTGTTCTCCCCCGACTTCGCTCCCTCTCTGTCATTTTGTACCGATTCAGAATCTAATGTAGCTGACCTTTCACTCGATTCCACAGGCCCAGCAAATGATCTTGGTCTTCGTGAAGCACCTGAACGAGAGTATCAAGAGCAAACGCATCTCTAGCGAGTACGAAGTGTCACCGGTGCGGCGTCAAGTGGTGGAGGATGAAAAGCTGAGACTCATTTATAGTTTGATGATGTTTACAGAACGTCCAGAAGGCAGTAGACCTGGTGAATGAGATCAACTCATGGATCGACGAGATCCCACCCATCCAACAGCCCATGCGCTTCGGTAACAAGGCCTTCCGCACATTCTACGACCGTGTCGTTGAGGTGAGAGAGATTAGATAGAAACTGTTACGTCCGATTGGAAACCTTGACGCTTGTTGCGTTATGAACAGAGAACACCTGCCATGCAGGAGAACATGCTACCAGAGGAACTACGTGGTGCTGTCATAGAACTGGCAGCGTATCTGGACGACTCCTTTGGTAACCGTGTCCGGATTGACTACGGTACTGGCCATGAAACCAGCTTCATTGTGTGGATGTGTACGTGTTGCAATGTATCTCAAGGACAGGGGTTTGTTATGTCTAATTTGTTTATAACTACGACAGGCTGTCTCCACAAGCTCGGTTTCTTCAAGCAGTCGGATTTCCCTGCACTAGTGCTGAGATTGTTCACCACATACTTGGCGTTAATGCGTCGTCTGCAGAAGCTGTACATGCTTGAACCGGCAGGATCTCACGGTGTGTGGGGTCTGGATGACTATCATTGCCTCCCGTTCTACTTTGGATCCGCCCAGCTCATTGGACAACACGAAATTCTACCCGAGAGCGTGCACGACGACAATGTCCTGGAGGCGAGCCACACGGAGTACTTGTACTTGGATGCAATCAAGTTTATCAAGGAGGTGAAGGCAGGATCGCCTTTTGCGGAGACGTCACCTATGTTAAATGATATCAGTGCACTGCCATCGTGGGAAAAGACCAACGGAGGCATGCTCAAGCTGTATGAGGGTGAAGTGTTAAAAAAATTGCCGGTTATCCAGCACCTGCGCTTCGGTTCGCTGTTTCCGTGTACGTGGACCCCAAGCCACGAAGCCGATGATGGTTCGACGTACATTCCTGTGAGCACACATCCAGGTACGAGCGTTCGTGCTCCTAACTTTGATCTAGAGGGTGTGTCGGCCAAGGCGCCGTGGGTTGCTGTAGAAACGCTTGCGGCCACGAAAGACACTGCGATGTCGCCTCTGCGCAACACCAAGAAGACACTGGACAAGTAATTTCGCGCTCGTGTGACGAATCAAAGTGCGATCGGTGTAGCAAATATACCTGCAAGCTGTTTGCGCGGATACTCCGAACCGGGTGGGTACTGCCAATCAAAAAAAGTGAAATGTGGTGTTTCTGGAGAAGTGCTTTTTGTATGTTTTGTGCTGTTTTTGTGCGGATGATTATGTATTTGCCGGGCAAGATGCTGTACAATGCGCAGAACGGTGCGGTCCAGTGTTGGTGTGTGAATGTTCAGTCCGACAGAATTTGGCTGTGATGGTGGCATATTTCCAAGTCAAGACCCGCTGTCTGGTCGACAACGGCAAAATATGCTGTTTAACAGGCTTGTTGACTCAGCGTGGTGAGCTCCAGTCAACCGCTTTTCCCGCCATGTCGCTTGCCTTGCAGAGGCCACGTGTTCAAGCGCGTCACAAGTCGGTGCAGGAGTGGAAAAGGGCTGCTGGGCCACCGAAAGGCTTGTTCCAGTCGAGTGAGGCAACGAAACAGACGACAGCATGACGGACTGAACAAGAAACGGCCCAGGAGCTTTGCTGCGAGAGCAGAGAGAAGGAGTGAAGGTCTCAGGGAGTTGTCGAGGCTCTAACGCTCGAGCAGTGCACCCATTTCGCCGCGTGAACGCGACACGGGAAAACGGATTGTGGCGAGCGAGCCAGCAACGAACAGCAGCAAGCAACCGTGCACCAGAAAACATTCAGCGAAATAGTTGAGGAAGGCAGTCTACTGGTCGTCACGAGCGCAGATTACGGGAGGTAGAACCTCACCAGTTAATCAGGATAGCTGAGACGGAGGCCTATGCAGAGGAGGCGTTACGTACGAACAGCACCATGCGATGCGAGGCAGGGCACGAAAGAGGTCAAGGGCGCGCTAGTTTCGTTTGCGACGACCAAGGAAACGGGGATGACTAAGAACCCGCTTGTTCCGGTGCATCACCAGTAAACACGACTCGAACAACCGATTGTGCGGCACTGATTTTCGGCAATTTCGCTGTTTACCTTGCCATTTGGTAAGCACTACGAATGCCTGGTCACATGTCGTGGTTATCAATTTGAGTAGCGTATTCAGCCACCACCCGCGTACAAGATCACGACTGCAGACGTACTGGCATGATAAAGCGTAACTTTACAGCCTAGCGCTTATATTGTTGTCTCACCCTCGCAGCATGCCAAATAATGCCAGCAAGAAGGCACCGGCAAGACGTAGAACCTACGCTTTTGTTTAACATTTGAGCTGTAGTTGCCTGATGTTACTGCGAGTTCATGCGACCACGTTGCCTGTCGCACCGGCAGCACTTCCTCCTTCACGACGTGAATCACGTCGCCACCTATACATGAATACGAAGGGAAAGCTCAGCCGGACTAGACTACTGAGCATCTTCGCTGCAACTTCCAAGCCAGCCTTGCACGCCAACCGTTACAGAACGCCACGTACCCCCGAATCCTGAAGAGTCAGAAGGGATGACGTCCGCAGGCTGAGACGTTTGGCCAGAAAAAGTGTTGTCCTTGTGATAGAGATTACCCCGTCGAAATCGCAATGACATGGAATTATGGGTTGAGCAGGGAAAGCAAATCGATAGGGTGTTTCCGTCGGTACAGCAACCTCTGTAATGTGTGACCCCGTCATCCCCACTGGTTGCTCAAGCATCAACTTGTACGGTAGCTGAAGATTCTCGTTTGATCGCGTCGTTTTGTCGGCCAATCATTTGGTGAGGCTGAACCGGCCATCTTGTCGTCGGCTCGCAACGGCCGCCGACCACCTACATCTTGAAATTTGTATGTGTCTGATACCTAATTTTGTGTTGCAAACTGTATGATGTTGAGGTGTTAAATCTGAATTTTGATGGTGCAGCCGTTTGGAGCGGTGCCGTTGATTCAGTTGACTGTAATCCGTTGGCTTCCGTTGCTAGCGCACCGAAAGCAACAGACCGGACTATGAATAGTGGCGCTCTCAGACAATCGAGAAGCAGACCGCAGCGCAATAGCTTGCAAAGACGCGGGGCCAAGGCGCAGCACCATCAACGCAATTTTGGGCGTGTCCCAGCTGTTTTCTGGGTCAAAATTGGACTGGCTCGTGCTGCAGTAATGCATAGACAGGCGGCAGCTGTTAAACGCAACCCTGCTACAAAGCCGGTCTCACGTGGCGCCCCGTCGCTCCTGCCCGCTGACTGGTCAGCAGCAACCCACGGCCGTTTCGTCCACTGACTGGTGGAGACCACACAAGTGTGCGTCGCCCCTGCCTCTTGCTCTGTCATTTTGGAATTCACTCCGCCGAGCCCAAGCCCAGCGAGCGCCTCTAGTACCCCGCGCCAACTGCCCCAAGGAAGAACAGTTCTCTCGGTACCATGGCTCCGTACGCTCCCACCGACGGCATCAGCAAGCTCGCCATCGATCAGAGCAAGCACTTCACGGAAGCACTGAAGGAGGCTCTCAAGAGCTCGGCCGACCAACAGAAGGTCGCGGCGGAGAAGGTGTCGGAGCTCGTCGCCGGCGATGCCAACCTCAACCTTGGCGTCGTCTCGCAGGAGCTGCGCAACGCCCTCACGGGCAACGACGCCGATGCCAAGGTCGTGGCCGCCTACGTGGTGGACGACCTTATGCAGAAGCACGCTGAGCGTGTGGAGGCCTATCTTGTGCCTCTGCTGTCTCTGTTCCTGGACCTGCTTGCCGACAAGAAGCCGACTGTGCGCCCTGTGGCCCAGGAGACTGCTGTGACCATCATCAGCTCGGCTAACAAGAACTCCACGATCCGCATCCTGCCCATCCTGTTCGCTGGTCTTGACCGCTCCAAGAAGTGGCAGACCAAGAAGGGTGCTCTCGAGCTCGTTGCTGAGCTGTCCAAGGTCGCCCCGTACCAAGTCGGTCGCTGCCTGCCCGACATCATCCCGCAGGTGACGGACTGCATGTGGGACACGCGCAAGGAAGTCAAGGTCGCTGCTAAGGACACGATGACCAAGGTCTGCAACGTTGTGGGCAACATGGATATTGAGCCCTTCATCCCTGCTCTTGTGAGCTGCCTTGCTAACCCGACGGAGGTCGCCGAGTGCACGCACAAGTTGGCCTCGACCACGTTCGTCAAGACCGTGGAGGCCCCCGCTCTTGCTATTATGGAGCCGCTGCTGAAGCGTGCTCTGGCTGAGGGTAAGACGGCCGTCAAGCGTCAGGCCGCTGTCATTATTGACAACATGTGCAAGCTCATGGACGACCCTGCTGAAGCCCAGCTGTTCATCCCCAAGCTCCTGCCCGGTCTTAAGAAGGTTATTGAGACCCAGGCCGACCCTGAGTGCCGTGAGGTCGCTACCCGCGCTCACGAGACTCTGTTCGTTGCTGGTGGTTCCATGGAAGTGTCTGAGGACGAGCTCAAGGTTGACTACGAGAACATCCACAAGGTTGTGGTTGAGTCGATCGCCGCCAGCCCTGCTGCTGTGAAGGCGGACATCGACAGCTTCACGGTTGACTACGTGACTGGTATCTGCTACTTCCTGGTGGTTGCTCGCAACTTCAACAACGCCGTTTTCGAGAAGGAGATTGGTGCTTACTTCAAGACTTTCGTGAAGCCGGCCGACCTGAAGCCGCTCTCCAGCGAGATCCGTGACCGTTGTTTCAAGGAGAACAAGTCGATCTTCATTGAGGACGTCGACTGCGATGAGGGCATTCCGGACCTTTGCAACTGTGAGTTCTCGCTTGCTTACGGTGGTATGATTCTGTTGAACAACGCTCGCCTTCGCCTGAAGCGTGGTCACCGTTACGGTCTGTGTGGCCCCAACGGTTGTGGTAAGTCGACCCTGATGCGTGCCATCTCGAACGGCCAGCTTGAGGGTTTCCCCAGCCGTGACGAGCTGAAGACTGTGTTCGTTGAGCACAACCTGCAGGCTTCGGAGGCTGAGCTGTCCGTGGTGGACTTCATCCTTGCTGATGACGACCTGAAGGAAACTCCCCGCAAGGAGGTCGAGGACACTCTTGCTGGTGTCGGCTTCACTGAGGAGATGCGCGCCCAGGCTGTGGGTACCCTTTCGGGTGGTTGGAAGATGAAATTGGAGCTGGCCCGTGCCATGCTTCAGAAGGCCGACATTCTGCTGCTTGATGAGCCTACGAATCACTTGGATGTCAAGAACGTTGCCTGGCTCGAGAACTACTTGACGAGTCTGACCAACGTGACCTCTATCATGGTGTCGCACGACTCCGGCTTCCTTGACACGGTCTGCACCAACATCATTCACTACGAGACCCGTAAGCTGAAGATCTACAAGGGTAACCTTTCCAAGTTCGTTGAGCAGAAGCCTGAGGCCAAGGCCTACTACGAGCTCGAGTCGGAGAACGTGAAGTTCACGTTCCCGGAGCCTGGTTTCCTCGCTGATATCAAGAACAAGGGTAAGCCCATTATTCGTCTGACGAACTGCTCGTACCAGTACCCGGGTGCCCCCAAGCCGTCTATTAACAACATCTCCGTGACGTGCGCTCTTTCGAGCCGTATCGCTGTGCTGGGACCTAACGGTGCCGGTAAGTCTACTCTTATCAAGATGCTCACGGGTGAGGTGGAGCCGACCAGTGGTCAGGTGTGGAAGCACCCGTCCATGCGTTTCGCCTACGTGGCTCAGCACGCTTTCCACCACATTGAGTCGCACCTTGATGAGACGGCCAACCAGTACATCCAGTGGCGTTTCCAGTCCGGTGAGGACAAGGAGCTTCTGGCCAAGGAGACGCGTAAGCTGTCCAAGGAGGAGAAGGAGCACTACAAGAAGCCGGTGAACTGGGAGGGTGAGAAGCGCGTCCTGGAGGAAATTGTGTCTCGCCGTAAATTCAAGAAGAGCTTTGAGTACGAGCTCAAGTGGGAGAAGTGCCCGGTTGATGACAATGCCTGGGTGCCTCGCGAGAAGTGTGAAAAGTGGGGCTGGGACAAGCTCCTTCAGATCGCCGATGACCGCGAAGCTGCTCGTGCCAACCTGCAGGCTCGCCCGCCTACGGCCATCGCCGTGCAGAAGCACCTTGACTGCTTCGGTCTGGGAGCCGAGTTCGGTACCCACTCGCGCATGCGTGGTCTGTCCGGTGGTCAGAAGGTGAAGGTCGTGCTGGCCGCCGCTATGTGGCTGAACCCGCACATCCTGGTGCTTGATGAGCCCACGAACTACCTTGATCGCGACTCGCTTGGTGCTTTGGCTTCGGCCATCAAGGAGTTCAACGGTGGTGTGGTTATGATTACTCACCACAATGAGTTCTCGTCGGCCCTTACCCAGGAGACGTGGAACGTCGAGGCTGGTTTCCTGTCCATTGAGGGCCAGCAGGCTGAGGACAAGACGAAGATCGAGCAGAAGGACGAGGAGGAGGTCACGGATGCCTTCGGTAACGTCACCAAGAAGAAAATCAAGCGCAAACTTACCCGCAAGGAGAAGAAGGCCAAGGAAAAAGCTCGCAAGGAGGCTGAGGCTCGTGGCGAGTACTGGAGTGACTCGGACGAGGAATAAGCGGCTTCCTCTTCGCGCCCACGATCTTCTCTTTCGATTGATACCTTATTTTAGTATTAGAAGCTCCTTGATGTGGTATGTAGAGTGACTTGGGAGGCGATTTAGATACCGCGAATTCCAACTGCATAGTAAGCATTTTGCAGACCAATTTCTTGCTCTTTTCTTTGCTTCATCTTGCATTGTATTCTACTTTGACGTTCAGCTTGTTGGCATTCTGCTCTTCTACTACTATGTAATTCATCTTGAAAAGCAAAGTCTAGTCATTGTTAATTTTACGAAAGAAAACTTCGATGCTGTTTTCGGCTTTCTTTTTGGAGATCTCGCTTGCACTTCTCTTCTTGTTTGTCATTCTCTGTGATCGATCTTGAGTGACACATGCATCCATGTGTGAGTTCACCTCCATGTTGCTGCGGGTATTCAGCAGTTTGCCACAGATAGGACACGGCTTTACATCCTCGTCAGGCATTTGGGTAGAATCTTGGACAGATGTGAACACATGCGCGATGCTCTTCTTGGGTGCCTTGTGCATTGTACGACGCAATGGAGATGTCGATGGTGACTGCTTCCTTGCAACGCATGCATCCATATGAGCATTCACTTCCATGTTGTTTCTCGCATTTAACAGTTTACCGCAAATTGGACACGGCTTATTGTCGACCTCGCGCGTGCTTAAACTGGGAGCGAAGATGCCGTTCTTCTTGCGCTTCTTGCTTGTTGAAGGCTGGAATGACGCCGAATTTGATGCTTCTATGAGGATGCACCCATCCTTGTGTGCATTCGGTTCTAAATGGTTATCGGCATCCACAGCAAGAATCTCCGCGCATCCAGGGCATGCGAAAGACTCTTTCTTGAATGAAGTAGCGTAGTTAAACGCGGAAAAATATGCTGCCATAGCGTCTCTGTGTCGAATTTCACAGCGTTCATCAACATTTCCTGTAGCTCTTCGTGAAGTTTCAGACGATTGTGGATCAGTGACGATCTCAGCGAACTTGTTGATAGCTACTTGACGTTTTTTGCTGACTGCAGCGACTTCATCAGATGAATTGGTTGAAGAGATTGCGCATTTAGGACGAAAAGCAATGTTGCTGCACGAACGCCCATAAGGCGCAGTGTGAGAGGTAGCTCACGGCGTAGTAACTCCACAGCATTGGCGTACAAATCCTCAGCAGTAAACACCGCAGATGCCAGCGTCATCGAACGTGAACAGCGAGCAAAGTCCGTGTCCTTGTAGACGAACGTAACGTTCTTGGCGGCCTTGTTCGCTTTGTCAAGGTCTTTAGCCAGCAACTTGCAAATTTCTAGACACTTGGCTTCGAGCTCTTTGGGATCACTCAACCTTCCGAACGTGCGTTCACGGCTAAAACTCTTGCGCTCTTGTTTCTCACGACGTTCTCGAACTCCCAATGATGTCTGCAGCAACCATTCAGCAGTTTTTTCCGAGAACAAGTGGAAAATCCTTCCTCGCTGAGCAAATAGCTGGCCACCAGTATTCACGTCGAGGGCCTCGTTCAGGATCTTTTCCGTGACTTTCCCAATGCCACCGATCTTGCGCACAGGTAATTCACGAATAAAAGCCATCACGCGCTCACGTGTAAACGGTAGCACGTACTGCCCATTGGGCTTGTTCATATCCGAACAGATCTACATGTATAGTGCCTTCATTGTTAGATACATTGAAACAACAAGTAAAGCGGAGATCGTGACAGTACCTTGGCAAGCATAGCATTCACTGCGATTCCAGCACTTGCAGTCAGCTGTGTGCAGTCAAAGATTTTTTTGCGTAGCTCACGAACTACTGCCTCTGCAATAGCTGCACGACCTGCAGCCGTCGATGTCCACTGTTCCTCGTCATCACTCTCTTTGTTGTCGCTTTCGTCTACAACGACGGAAACATATTTTCGCCAATTGTTCGCTACATAGTCTGTGAGATCAAGACATGCTTCATCCAAGCTGAAAGCCTCGAAATTCGGATCGTATTCTGCAAATACAGCACGGATCTGAGCAGCCACACCTGCATACTTCTCCATATTCACTGGCACGAAATGAAGCTGTGGACAAAGTTCCTTGCCAATAAATCCCGGCATGGCAGCACGCACACCGAACTGTCTAGCTGCGTAGTTAGTCGTGCTGATCATATTGAGACCACCAACTGCGAGCGGTATGTCCCGCAGCTTTGGGTTGTCCCGCATCTCCACAGCAGCATAGAACATGTCCATGTCCACGACCACAATAGTGCGCGAGAGGTCTCGTGTCGCCTCCATCTGAGCCACTCGGGCATCAGCTTCTTGTTGCAGGCGTAGTAGCTGCCCACCAGTAAGACACGCGAGTTTCTCGCGCATTGCAACAACTCGCTGTTTCACTTTCTCGTTGTCGCGTAGGGATTTCTGGTAGAAGGACGAGTCCTTAGACATCTTGTGCACTACCTCCTGCACATGCTGTTTATCCACGTCCTTCATACCTGCTTTGTCCGCCGTGAAGACGAACATGGCCGACGTGGCAGCAGCATCGGACGAATGGTCGTCTACACTACAGGAATTATTCACCTTATCTGTCGACATGCCAATTGACAAGTGAGCTCTTCAAACTGCACCAGCGGGATGGATGATTGTGATTGGTGCACATATTTGTTGGCGCCATGAACAGCAACTCGATCTCGAGTCGGCGGCAAATGCTAATGGTACCAAGCATCTGGTAGTGGCAATATGGTGATTTCGGATGATACAAGTCATATTGTCTAGAATGTTAAGACGTTTTCAAACTCCTGCAAGGTCTAATGCTTCGAGTGATCGAGTGAGTGGGAGGTCCTGTAGTGCTTCCTCGATGATTGTCTCCACTTCTTCACTTCCTTCGACTACTTCTCCAATGCGATTGCGGCTGGCCTCTTCGAACTGCCGCAGAATGGCTTCAGTCTTCTCAACTTCTGTCTCCCACTTAAGGTTCGGCGCGCCGTTGTTCGGATTCCCTGCTCCATCCAGCGTGTTGGCCGCTGCAAGTTCCAGATCTGGTTGATGAACGATCATCGTCGGGTGTTTCGTGACCCGTACGCCATTCCACAGCCACTGCGGAGCGTCGGCAGTGACCACGATCTCCTCCGAAAAGGCAGCCAAATACTCGGACTCATCCTTCTCAATTCCATGATCCCGTGTAAACCTGCAATATCCAATTGTCGTTAATACTACAAACTATTAACTGTCTTAGCATCGTGTTCGTAAAATCACCTGCAGAACTCGGAGACTGTGGCCAGTTTAGTCCAATTCTGAAGCTTCCGGAGGATCATGATGACAATCCCCGTGACATTGGCTCCATCCAGGCAGTGGATGTACAGTGGGAGGTTCTTCTGCTGCACTAAAATGTCCACGACCTGCGCTGCTGTAGACGGCGACACTGTCACATTGTCGGACGTGAATTTCTCGGCGTAAAAGTGCAGCAACGTGATCTTCTCGTTGGCGCAAAAGTTTGCTAAATCGCTGGTAGGCAGCTCCGGGATCACAGACACCAGAGTTTTCAGGCCTAGACGACGCAAGAAACGGAAGTTCTTGAGCGTCGGGTACGCGCCGCGATACAGCTCCTGTTGCACCGTGCTGAAGCGGAAGGGCGGGATCAGCGCCGGCGCCGTTGCGTTCATCCTTGATGCCGATTTAGAATCTAGAACTTCTAATGTAGAAAAGGGTACAGTGTACCACTTGATGCGGTATCACGTGTTAAAGCCGCTGCGACGTCACAAAGAGCAGGAGCTCTTCATTTTGCAATTTTGCAGTACCAAGCGAGTGTAGCCATGTTTGTGATGATCAATGCGACGGACAACCCGTGGATGGTGGCGCTGCTGCTGTTCGTGCAGGTGGTGATGCCGCTGCTGCAGAGCAACGCCGCGGACAATGAGGGCGCGTCACTGGCGCTCAACGTGGCCATCCTCTTCCTCGTGGGGCTCTCACTCATGACATTCTGGAAAGCCGCGCGCTTCTGCCGCGTCCTCCACCAGCTCCGCGGACGGGTACGTACTGGATACACACTGTATCCTGTCGTATTGTCTATATTAGACACTGACCTGTGCTATTGCTGCTGTGCAGCACCCAGAAATGAGCTGGGTGGCCTTCTTCCGAGAGGCCTACACGCAAGTATCGGCTGCTGCGGCACAGCGCGAGACCAACAATCAGAACCGTGCGGCGCAGGAGGAAGCACGCTCCGAGACATTCAATCGCACACTGCGCACCATCCAAGTGATGCCCACGGAGGAGTTCAAGACGCCTGAGGAGCTCAAGGAAGCCAGCATCACGGAACTCAAACAACGACTCGAGCGTCGCGATGTCGACTTTACTGCGTGTGTCGAACGTCAAGAACTGGTGGAACTTTTGGTCAAGTACAGGGGAGGCCCGTCAAATAACGACACGTGCTGCATCTGCTGTGAAGAATATCAAGCGGGCGACGCGCTGCGTCTACTGCGTAAGTGCAAACACGAGTTCCACCTCGAGTGTCTGGACAAGTGGGCGTTCACTTCGGTCAACTCTCAACGCGCACCGTCCTGCCCACTCTGCAATCAAGGTCTCGAGTAGACCTTGATCGAAGACTCAGCTCAACATTTCGTTACCTACCTCTCGACAGATGATCGAGAGAGAAACCGTGTCATTTGCTACGTCATTGTGCTGGATTCAGTCGCTTCTTCAAGATCGAATGGCAAGAATTCGTTTATATCATTGTAAGTGTCGATATTATCGGGATCAAGTCTGTTGTTGCCTTCAACTATGTACTGTACAACAATAATTGGTCAATTCGTCTAAATTACCCCATTTTCAACCAGTAAAAATCATCTACAACTTTTGGTCACTTTGTCGTTTGTGGTGATTGACGTCATGATGGCGCTGCCCTCCCTTAGGCGGTCAACTCTCGTTTTGGCTCGAAGTACGCATCTTATCCAATTAATTGAATTTGCACTATGCTAAACGTCTCTACTTCAACTCTTGCCATCCACAGCTGCTTCCCTATCGACGCAAGTTCCTGGCCGTACGTTTGCGTGTCAATTGGTACTCCACTGAACAATAATTATTAGATGCTGACTATGATGTCTTCGCTGTATTGCAATAATTTAATGCGATGCTGCAGCTATTTTGCTCTCGTACGGTGACGGATTCCTGGGTGCACTGGGAACAGGCAGCTACGAGAATGTAGTGACCCCCACGGCTTTGCCAACAACGACTGGACTGTCCGTCAAGGAGATCTCCGTTGGTTGGGCCCACTCGGGCTTCGTCACGAACGACGGTGACGCCTACATCTACGGACGCACGCACTCGTTCCGTGACGTTATTCGCTCCACCAACATGCAACGTGTGCTTCCGAAGCTTGTGTGGTGGATGAACAACTTTACCCGTGCACGCGGAGTTGACACGCTGGAACCAGCACTGCTGGAGCTTCCTGAAGGAGAACGAGTCAAAAAGATCGTGTGCTCCACGGCGTTGACATTCTTATTGACGGAGAGTGGTAAATTGTTCACGTTGGGTGCCAATAGCTACGGTCAGTGTGGTGTCGGCGAGGAAGGGGTTAGTGTCCAACCACCGACTCATGTGGACATTGACGGCGACGAGATTGTGGACATTGCTGCAGGTTATCAGCATGGCCTTGCAGTGACGAAAAATGGCACAGTGTTTACGTGGGGAAAGGGAGAACGTGGTCAACTTGGTTTCGGAACGGGGAATGCCGATGCACCACAAGAACTTATTGCGCTGAAGGGCAAGAAAATCGTCAAAGTGGATGCTGGATTCAACCACTCTTGCGCTGTTTCCGGTGATGAGGATTTTTTGTATTTTGCTTTCTATTTAAGCTAATGCTGTTGTCTGTCAATTAGAGGACGGCGAACTGTACTTGTGGGGTAAACTGCTAAACCCGAAGGGAAAAGCGGAAACCAACGGAGACCAAATCACCCCGCGACTCGTAAGGACTAGTGATGCTGTGAAGCTCCTCAAGTGCAGCCAATTCCACACAACCTTCATTACTGGTAGGCTTTCTGTTGGATGTGATGTCCATTTAGATACTCCTGCCTAATACTTTGTGTTTGAAAAGCTGACGACAAAATCTGGTTGGCGGGTCGCACGCCTTCAGGGCGTCAAGAAAAGAATAATTTTGCCCATGTAGCATCGCAGATGCACACGACCCCGCTTCAGATCACCAACGAGCAAGTTGTGCGTGCAAAGGACATCGTGAAAATTGGCAAGGGTGTCGACAAATCCTCTTTCATCACTGGTACGTCAGTTGTTTAGACGCGCTGCTAAGAATATTGTGGACTTACTGAACTAATTGTTGTCACATTAGCCGACGGCCGAGCATACGAATGGAACTTCGAGTCTGGAATTCACCTGGTGAAAGAGCTCACGAACCTGAAGGTGAATTCTTTAGAGAGTGGCTTTCACTACCGCCTCCTGCTAGCACAGCCGAAAAAGTAAAAACGTTCAGGAAATACGGATGCGATGGCATTTGCTTCCTCCGATACAATGGAGTACTATTACACTGCTTACGCTTAGATATTGAACTCTTCCTTTGATACTAACACCGGCTTGATGCGCCGGCGCAGACGACCCGTTGTTGGACTATACTCCTCACCAAGGTCTTCGTCACCGTTGTCATTGATCAATGCCTCGAACGCCACTGCCTCCTCTTTTGCCTCAGCTGTAATGCTTCGATCGAAGGCAACTTTCTCGCCAAACTCCTGTAGACCACGAGCAGGGGACAACTGCGCAATCTCGCTTTCATCCCCGCTGCTTAATGCTTGATTGGTTGCAACTGACATTTCCTGGTCAAATAATCCGGGTGGCGCCTGCAGCGGCATCAAATCTTGGGTTTGAACATTTTCATCGTCAGCAGGATTTGCCGACTTAGTCCACTTTTCAGGAGCTTTCCACAAGTAAGAAACCTCGACCACGTTTTCACCACTATTCTGCTTGCCACACTGCTTCCAAATATCAAAACAGGTCACATTTGAGTCCTCTTTGGACCACTTGTCAGACCCGTTCTTCTGGAAAAAGCACAGTGCAGCTCCCTTTGGCAGGACCGAGCGCACTTTAACCCACTTCTCGCTCATGTGGTCCATGATCTCGGAAACTTTCTTGGTCGACGACAATTTCAACTCTACCTTCGGTCTGCAGCCGCAGCGCACCATATCTGCCTTTGTCTGTTTGTCGCGCGGAACCATGCGCATCTTGATGTAGATTTTTTTTCGAGATTGTTGCGGCGTATGGAATGCGATGCCATTACGGGTGCGTGATCGCGATCGCTTATCCGTCGGAATAGGGCTTGTGAAAGCGATAGCTTCCACTTCAGCATGACGGTTTTTCTTTGCCGATCCAGCAGCAGGAGAACGATCTGTCGAAGAACTGCGCTTGCGCTTAAGCGTTACCCTTGCAGGCGATTCACCATTAGACTGCTGTGCAGTTGGCAAAGACAACACCTTTTTCGCATTCTCAGTGACTGAGGAAATACGAGCACGAGATACCATGGATGGCTTCCCTTGCGAATTCGAGTGTTTCTTTCGTACCATTGGGTGATGAATCTGCACCTTAGAGGCCCCTGAACTGGGACATCTCCTTTGGCAAAAAATGAGCTGAGGTTGGACCTTGATACCCACGCTGAGATGGATGTTAGGCCAGGCGGTGGCACTTTACTGTTGGATGCTGAGTTATCTGACTTAGCCTTGAGCATCTGTCGACGACTACGAATGATGGACTGAAGCAGCACATTGGCCAGGTTGGCCTTCACTGACATGGTCTGCGAGCCGAGAGCTTTAAATCTATATGAACAAGCGAATATGTTAAAAACCACATACACATTGGCACATGCCCATCAGCCAGTGAATACTCACTCTTCGTAATGTTTCTTGTCAGCCATTAACTTGCTCCAGCACCAGACAGCAATGCGCACTTGATCTGGATTCGTCAGATCAATGTCGTTGTCCACAACGTCCAGCAGTCCTGATATATTTTGCATCACTGTGGTGTAGAACTGCCGTACCTCCATCACACTCTTGGTCCTGACCTTCGTACTGATGGCATCAAAGCGCTGCAGCAGCAGCGAGCTAAACGGTGGAACCGGTTCGGCTTCTGGCGTACATGGCCACTTGACTTTAAACATTGAGAAGAAGGTGTTCTGTTCCTGTTCCATCCATGACGAACTCCTAGTCCTAGGTCGCTTCAACGGTGCTGTCTCCTCTCCAGTCCTGTTAGCCTGACGCGGTGTCGCCACTGTTGATGTTCTTCTCAACGGAGAACTGGTCGTCCTGCCTGTCCTGGGGCTCTTAGAATACTTCCGCTGCATCTTCAGTGGACTCATGGCCACTGTAGCGTCAGCGAATGGCTCGAGAATGGGTGACAAGTCCGTGTCGAATGTTATATCAAGTGCTGCGTCCAGTAATTGAGCGTCATGGTCTCCCAACTCCACATTAAGCACTGAATTCGTTGCTGTGAACTGCTCTGTAGTCTTCTCTGTAGTAGTTAGGCTCTCAATAGCGCTGTCCTGTGCTCTGGGCGTCGATAGGTCAGCAAATACATCCATGAGGGGTATACTATTAAGCTGTTCGTCGTCCAGCCATGTTGTGTGGAGCCCTGAGAGGCTGTCGGAGTCAAAAGAGTCTGCACACAACGTCACTAGATGAGTAAATGAGTAGAAATGCAGTAAAAACATTCTTAAAACCTACCATGAGTGGCATCTGCGGGGAAATGATGACTGTCTTCCATAGTTAATATCGCGGTCAGCATAGACTATACGAACGTCGAAGAAGCGGGATACTGGCGAAGAGATAATGGAGAATAGATGAGTGGCTATTGCGTCGAAGTCTCGGAGCTGTAATAACCTCTGGGTGAGCGCGAACTGTCGATCCCGTTGCTTGATCCGCTTTTCGACTGAGAGAAAACAATAAAAGGGATTGTAATTCGTACTTAGCAGAATTGCGCGCGAAAACTTTGAGTGGTTTGGAACTAGCCAATCATCGACGTGATCCAAGCCCGCCAAAATACAGAAATCAGAAATTTGATGTGCACCACATCATTTTGAAGGCGGGGGCAACTTCAACATGTTATGTTGTCGATAAGATGCACGGGTCCAGCACAGATCAGTGGCCTAGGAAATAGACTCAGTATAGTAAGGAAACACTATGGTTTAGAAATCTCGGACTAATAAAGCCTAGAGTTTCCAAGACTAACAGGGACCTTACAAGTACTGCTTGCGCAGAGCGAGAACATGCGGCTCTGGATCCGTCACCAGCTTCGCACGGAAGTCCGCGATGGCGTCAATCTTCTCCCGGATTTCGGGCGTGATCTTGTCAGCAAATTCCAGTGCCTTGAGGTTCTCATCTAGCTGCTTGATGCTGGTGGCACCCAGGATCACTGTGGACACATGCGGGTTGGATGCCACCCAGGCGATGGCCAACTGGGCCATGGAGCAACCCAGTTCATTCGCAATCTCCGTCAACTTCACCACCTTGGCGATCTTCTCCTCTAGGCCGTTCGAAAGCAAGTTCTTGTACAGGGGAATGGACAGGCGCGAACCCTCCGGAATGCCGCGGTTGTACTTGCCTGTGAGGACCCCTGATGCAAGAGGTGACCACGTCGTGAGGCCGTAGTTGTATTTCTTGTAGAGCACATCAAAGTCATACTCGACACGTGAACGCTCAAGGATGTGGTACTGCGGCTGGTCAAACACCTGTATGAACATCAGACGACATCGTCGTTAGATACCATGAATGGGTCAAATGGGGTAGTTGCACATACCGGACGGATCAAGCCGAGGCGATCTGCGATCTCACAGGCCTCAATGACCTCCTGCGCAGTCCACTCACTAGTGCCCCAGTAGAACGCCCAGCCCTGTTCAATCACGTAGTTCATTGCACGGACCTGGACACACAAACCAAATGGTCAACCCTAGAATCAATCTCTTAACAGACAGTAAACTTACCGTCTCCTCCATGGGAGTGAACGGGTCGGCACGGTGGCAGAATACCAGGTCCACATAGTCAAGCTCGAAACGCTTCAACGACGCCTTCATGCCTTCGATGATGTGCTTACGGTTGTTACCGCCTTGGTTCGGGCCAGGCTTGGTTCCAAAGAAGAGCTTGGTGCTGATCACCAAGTCTTCACGGGTCCACGCACCACGCTCGATGCCGGCCTTCACCACCTTACCCATGACGAGTTCGGAGCGACCGTTTTCGTACACTTCAGCGTTATCGAAGAAGTTTACACCCTGCTTGTAGGCGTGCTCCATGATGCTGTAGGCCTTCTCGAAGTCCAATTGCGCATCGAAAGTCACCCAGCTGCCAAACGAAAGGCGAGAAACCAGCAGGCCCGAGTTGCCCAGGAATCTGTACTTCATGCTGTGTGAGGTCGTAGTGCTCATCGCGAATTACGATGAGTGTGAGATGCTGCGTCTGCGGTAGATTGAGTTATGAGGTTCAGGAAATGATAAGCTACGACTGACGTACGTAGCAGATTCCAATGCCAGAACGCCGAGATGATCTCACTTTGTCGGACGTGACGTGGAGCTGTTGAAGGAAGGCAAGATTCTACCAGTACCTCGTCGATTGAAAGCGATGTTTGGACTGGTTGATCTCGAGTGCAAAACTTGGCCATGAACTGCATAGACAGTCATCACCATTCATAAGCTCAACGTCAATTGAAGTCCAAGACGAAGTCATGTAAAGTCGGTTGTTCGACAATGAGACCTTTTTACAAGGTCATCAAGCCACAAGGTCATTGTTTGAGAAAACAATACTGTACTGTAGCATGTGCTGGTGGAAGAATATTGCATTAATCCTCGAGTGGCAGGTAGTGAATGTGGAGCATGAGTGGATGGTCTGTACGAACTGCAGCCTAGTGCGACTGTAAAAAGTTACCATACGCACAGCGAAATCATGTTTTGTCAAAAGAAATTTTCATTTCAGGCAAACGAACAGTAAAACAATGTTGCTGCCTCAACCCTTGCCTAAACTATGATGGTCATTGGTTAGGTTCAATTGGCAAGGACACTTACAGCCACTTCTGACGCAAATTGATTACATGGGGCTCAGCCTGGGGAACAAGCTTGGGTTTGAAGTCGACAATAGCGTCGATCTTCTCACGGATCTCGGGTGTGATCTTGTCCACGAACTCCATCGCCTTGAGGTTTTCGTCCAGTTGTTTGATGCTGGTGGCACCCAGGATCACCGTGGACACATGCGGGTTAGCCGCCACCCAGGCAATGGACAGCTGAGCGAGCGAGCAGCCCACCTCCTTGGCCACCTCGCCAAGCTTGTCCGCCTTGGCAATCTTCTCCTCCAGCCCGTTCGACAACATATTCTTGTACGATGACATCGACAGACGGGAGCCTTCTGGGATACCCTTGCTGTATTTGCCCGTGAGGATACCGGACGCCAGCGGCGACCACGTAGTAAGGCCGTAGTTGTACTTCTTGTAGAGCACATCAAAGTCATACTCGACACGCGAGCGCTCAAGGATGTGGTACTGCGGCTGGTCGAACACAGGTCGGATCAACCCGAGGCGATCGGCAATCTCGCAGGCCTCAATGATGTCCTTGGCACACCATTCGCTGGTGCCCCAATAAAAGGCCCAGCCCTGCTCAATGAGGAAGTTCATGGCGCGCACAGTCTCCTCAATGGGTGTAGCGGGGTCCGGACGGTGGCAGAAGACCAAATCCACGTAGTCCAGGTCGAAGCGCTTGAGCGAGGCCTTCATGCCCTCCACAATGTGTTTGCGGCTGTTGCCCACGTCGTTGGGGCCAGATTTGGTGCCGAAGAAGAGCTTCGTGCTGATCACCAAGTCCTCGCGCTCCCATAGCTTACGCTCGATGCCGGTCTTCACCACCTTTCCCATGATGAGCTCCGACTGGCCGTTGGCATACACCTCAGCGTTGTCGAAGAAGTTGACGCCATTCTTGTAGGCATGTTCCATGATGCTGTAGGCCTTCTCGAAGTCCAATTGCGTGTCGAAGGTCACCCAGCTACCAAACGAAAGGCGAGAAACCAGCAGGCCCGAGTTGCCCAGGAATCTGTACTTCATGTTGTGTGAGGTCGTAGTGCTCATCGGGAATTGCCGTGAGTGCGAGGTGCTGCGGTAAATCGAGTTGTGAGGTCCAGGAAGCTGATCTCGTGAAATTCGTAAGCACCCCAGTCGACGTCAACAGCAAGGATCGCGACCCAAAGTCGGTCTCTGATTGGTCAATAATATCCTTTATTTCACGGTTGTCAATATCAGTCCTACAATGCAAATCAGTAAAATGTAAAAAACATCAAAAAGAATAATTGCCTTTTTACGTGTGTGGGTACAAAACCCTACAAATACATACATTGGAATTGGTGGCTTCCAGAGCTGCCACGCGTCCTGAGCCTCAGATTCTCTGAGGCTCTTCCTCTCTCTCTAACACTCTCCTCAATATACCTCACTTCTGGATTTACCAGCTCCTACTCACAAGCTACACGGTCTCCGCTTCTCCTTTACTTCCTATCAACCTAAGTGCGTCGACATGACGCTTCGACAGGTTATGAGCCCAACGTTAGGGAGAAATTGAGACGACTTTCCGCGCCTAAATGGCTCTAACTTCGCTGTCTGGAACGCTCGCGTCCGTGCTGCTTTCGACGGTCAAGGCCCCCTGGGCTTCATCGACCAAGAAGACTACGACGGCGACTCCGTCTCATCACGCGCTGAGTCTGACGACGATGTCGATCCGCCCAAATCGAAGGCCTCGCATCCCCCCTCGCCCACGTCGTCGGAAGCCATCCTGTCCGACACAGGAACGTTGCCTTTCGAAAGCGATCATGACGACGGAGATACCCAGCGGATGCTGTGGCCCCTAAGGATGATAGCTCATCCTCTGAGGCGGCAACAGACTCTTCCGACAACTCGTCAGAGGCGAAGGCCACCGACTCGAAGCCTTCTCGCTCACCCACCTCTACCTCGAAATCTCTACCATCTCCTCCGGTGAATAAATCTTTCGCTGAGACGAAACGTGAGAAGGAAAGACGCCGAGCATTGCTCCACGCACAAGCTAAGAAGGCACGTGCTAAACAGCGCGCTGTCAAGAAGCGTGCGACTCGCAAACCGAACTCGCATGAGAAACGCCGAATGGAGCGCAAAACTCGATCGTTTTTGATCTCTACTATTGATGATGCACACGTGCTCCTTGTTGAGGGATCTACGTCAGCCTACTCCATCTACCAAAAACTACGCAACCGCTATGAGGGCTCGACTGCCCATGGCGACCCGTACTACATCAACCACTACTTGACAATCAAGTATGAGGAGGGCACCGACCTTATGGAATTCTTCCTGACGTTTGAGCGCGCTCTCAAGGCTGCCGCGGAGGCCACTGGTATTGTGATGACCGATGAGCAGAAGTCGTTGTATCTCTACCACGCCATGCCTAGCTCGTGGAAGCCCGATCTGGTTATATGGAAAGGAAGCAAAAAGTTTATCCCGTACACCGACTTGAAGACGAACATCGAGCGAAAGGTGATGGACGACTACGCCAAGCGTAAGTACATCATCACCAAATGCAGCCCGAAATCGATTATGACGACCAGCGAGACGGCTCTCCAAGTCATTTCGAACACGCCTCATGGTCGTGATGAACCGCCTCGCTCCCGCCGGGACACCAGCTGCACCTACTGCCAGCGCCCCAACCATGTCATTCGTGACTGTCGCGTGCTGCAGAAGCACCTGCGTACTGGGACAGTAAAGGAAGGCACGGTACTCCCGTCTAACTTCGCTATCATCGAGCGCAACCCTCGTGATGACTCGAACTCGTTCCCAATCAAGCAACAGCGCACGCAGCATCGCTCGGATGGTCGCCAGCGCCAGGCCCCACGCCATGACTACAGCTTCAAAGCCCCAGACATCTATGACCGCTTCGGCAATCCGGTGAACTTCAGCGACCTACAGCGCAAGTTTAACTCGCGCGGCCGCGAAGCTGGACTCATTGCCTACGCGGCTGTCATCATGCCGGACATCGGTCTGTCGGCTACGAGCCCTGACCCCCATGACCCAGCGTGGACGGTTGACTCGGGATGCACTCGCCATGCTGCTTACCAAGAGGCTTGGCTCAAGGAGATTCGTCCCTACGCCAGCACCATCATGGTCGGTGGCAAGCACCAGCTAGCCATCCGTGGCATTGGTGATGTGGTCCTCGAGGTGGTTGGTACTACCGGTACTACGCGCCTTATGGAGTTCCGCTATGTGCTGTACGTGCCGGACATGAAGTTCAACCTCCTATCCATCGCCCAAGTGCTGAAAATGGGGATCCGGCTTGTCTTTAGCAGCACGCGCTGCACTTTTTTCGTGGGCAAGGAATACAAAATCCACGTTGATCTCGCGTCGGATATGAATCTGTTCCAATTCAAGCCGAAGATCCCTCTCAAGACGCCCAGCGCGCTCGTGGCCCCGGCTCCTGCGGACGGTCAACCCACCAAAGCCCTTGTGGCTCAATCAGGTATGGACCTCACTGTCTTACTTTGGCACAAACGTCTCGGCCATCCTAACTTTCGACCCAAGCGGCTCCTGAACTGGCGTTCTCCCAAGCATCAGCAATCCCACAACACTTCTGCCCCTTGTGCATCTTTGCTAAAGCACATCGTGCTCCTTTCAATCGAAATGTTGATCGCTCTAAAGACCCTCTTGAAAAAGTTCATTCGGATATCAGTGGTCCCTTGCCTTACCCAAGCCTAAGTGGCGCTCACTACTTCATCACGTTCATTGATGACTACTCGCGCTTCATGCACCTATATGTCGTTGCGCGAAAGTCTGACTTGTACGATTGCTATGAGAAGTTCCGTAAGGCCGCAAAGAACCGCTTCAAAACTGAGGTCGGTACCCTGGAAACCCAGTTCAACCAGTATGATCCTGAAGTTCAACGGCTTCAGAGCGACAATGGTAAGGAGTACGAAAAGCTCGGCCAGATCATATTTGATCGCTATGGCATGCATACCCAGTTCACCAACGCGTACACACCTCAACAGAATGGTGTTGCAGAGCGCCGGATGCGTACTATCCTAGAACGCGTACGAGCCCTACTCATTGATGGTGATCTACCCCGCCAACTTGGGGGGAGTGCTGCCAATACGTCACACATCTCATCAATGTGACTACTAGCAGCGTACTTCCTACAGGCGTCACTCCCTATGAGCTCTGACATGGCAAGAAATCATCCCTTACGTACATCAAAGTGTTCGGATGTGCGGCGTTCGCCCTTACACCAGAACCGCACCGCAACAAATTAGAGGCACGAGCTAAATTGTGCATGTTTGTGGGCCTTCCCCAACACAAGAAAGGATAACGCCTACTCAGCACGACGGAAAACAGAATCATCTACAGCCGAGATGTCACGTTCACAGAGGACACATTTCCCAACCTCACCTTTCTAGAACGGGCCACCCCCGACCCTTTCAGCACTTCTTTAACTGTTCAAAAGGAACTCCTGCCCCCCTAAGTGCGCTTCTAAAACGCAACCAAGCCTCACTGGTGGCCACTGATGCTGACGTGTGTTCTTCTTCCGCTAAGAAGGTTAAGACAGAAGACGCTATCTACTCCAAGGCACTACTGCTCAACGAGCCCATTGATCTGGAAGAGGAACATACCCTCCATCATACCATCGTTAGTCTCTTAGCAGCTCGCTATGACCCAGACCCTAAGACCTACAAGGAAGCCATGCGCTCCCCACATGCATCTGACTGGCACGCTGCTGCCCTCTCTGAAAATAAATCGCTCATGAAAAACCAAACTTGGACACTAGTACCACGGCCACACAAACGCAAGGTACTCCAGTGCCGATGGGTTTTCGTGCGTAAGCGCGATGCAACCGGTCACGTTGTGCGCTTTAAAGCTCGCCTGGTCATCAAAGGCTTTCAGCAAAAGTACGGTATTGACTATACAGAGATCTTCTCTCCTGTCGTCCGCATGGAAGTCCTTCGACTGCTGCTCACGCTTGCAGCAATCCTTGACTATGATATCGAACAGATGGACGTAAAAACGGCCTTCCTCAATGGTTCGCTTGACGTAGCAATCTTCATGGAACAGTCTGAGGGAATCGCTTCAAAGGATCATCCTGACATCGTGTGCAGCCTGGGTAAGAGTCTCTACGGCCTCAAGCGAGCGCCTCGTGTCTGGTACCACACCTTTGCGAAGTACCCCGAACGTCTCGGGTTCACTCGCCTAGTTAAGGACCGTTGCGTGTTCTTTAAGGTTATATTCAATGCGCCATGTTACATCTCGGTCTACGTTGATGACCTGTTGATCATCTCCCCGTCCAAGCATGTCGTTGCTCGGGTCAAATCGGCCCTGAGTTCCGAGTTCCACATGACCGATTTAGGGGAGTATCCTACCTCCTTGGCTGGACAATTGAAAGGAACCGAGCTAACCGCTCCATTTTAATCCACCAGAAGAGCTATGCCACCAAAGTGCTAGACAGGTTCTCAATGCTAGACAGTCACCCAAAGAGCACACCTATCGCACAGAAGCTGAGTGCCACGGATTGCCCTACCGACGACGAAACAAAGACTATCATGGCCAACAAGCCGTACCGAGAAGCTGTCGGTAGCTTCATGTACCTGGTGACGGGTACTCGCCCTGACCTTGCCTTCTTCATCCGTGAAATCAGCCAGTACCTTGACAATCCTGGCCTCCCTCACTGGAAGACTGTAAAGCATGGTCTTCACTACCTCGATGGCACAAAAGACTTTGGTATCACTCTTGGTGGAGAGGAAAATCTCGAGCTCCTACAGTCAGATGAATATCTCATGGCCTATACGGACTCAGACTACGCAGCATGCCAAGACACACGGCGCTGCATCGGTGATTACATCAACATGTTCTGCAATAGTCCCATTAGCTGGGTCTCACGGAGACATCACACAGTCGTGCTTTCCACAACGGAAGCAGAGTATATCGCACTCTGCTACTGCATGCAAGAGCTGCTCTACTTAAAACTATTGCTAAGAGGACTAGGCTACGATGCTACGATAGCTCAAAGCCCACACTGATCATGGAAGACAATCAAAGTTGCATTAATATATGTAACAATCCAGAGCTTCACGGCAGGAGCAAGCATATTGACATTAAGTACTTCTTCGTACAGGAGAAGGTGGCGCGCAAGGAATTCACTATCAGTTATTGCAACACTAACGCAATGTGCGCTGACATTTTCACTAAACCTTTAGCAAAGCCACTATTTGAGAAAATGAGAGAGCTATTACGTGTTTCCCCGCCACAATAACGAAACACACTTTATATAATACTTGCGTGTGATAATAAATAAATAAAAATACTGGTGAGAGCATTTTAGTTTATTGTTTGTAGATTTAAAACCCACCGTGAAATCCTCTCCCGACATGTCCATTGCGACTACCAGACCCTAAATGGACGTACAAAGGCGAAGAAATTCATCCAACGACACTTATCCACAGGCTTCTCCTGGCCTCTGTCGATTACGGTCTTGAGCTGACCCCCATTCGCCACGCGAAGCACAACTGCATGCCCCACGAATCGGACGTTGTAAGCAGCCACAATGTACAGCCCATCCGTGACGCCCTTGTCCGGAGTCAACTCGCTTAACACACGTGGCCCGCGGCGTCCTCCTTGGACGTAGTTTTCTTAATCATCTCATTAATCTTGAGCGCACTTCCATGCTGGCGAAACTTGCGCAGGAAAGCGGTGAACTGCTTCCAAGTGCAGCCTTGGTTCATATCCACGTGAAACTTACTCAAAGCCTCGTCGAAGAATTCATCAATCACCTCCTGTGGAACCCGATTCGGACGCTTGAGAAGCTTGGCTGCCACCTTCATTGCTTGAAACATGCGCGAGTAATCCTCGCCCGCAGCAATAATGGTCTGACCGTACCAGTCCGTCTTGCAGAACTCGCGGAAATGCTCCATCCCGCTCGACTTGAAGCGCATGGCCAACCAGCATTCCTCGCGGTGTGTCTCCAACATGGCTTCGAGAGGCTCCATCGAGCGGTAGCGTTTGCTAGCAGGCTTGGGACGCCAGTCCCAAAGAACACCGACGTGGTATTCACTCGTCATCGCGCCAGTTTTCTCGTTAGTCTTCTCCGAGATAACAAAATCGTCGATCTGCTAAACATCCCAGCGCAACGTGGGATCTGGATCCCAGTAAGGCTCCTCGGGCTCCTCGTCCGAAGAAAACAAGTCATCATATACGCCCTCGCCCGCAGAGCCCGTATCACTGAGATCCTCACTGCAGACGTCGTCGCTGCCGACATACTCGTCATCTGACAACTCCTCTGAAGACGACAGGGGCGACTCGTACAACGGGAGTCTCGTGACCTTAACCATGTTCCTATTTGGGACACTTCCAAATCTAAAAATAAGTTTCTGATTTCTAAACCAACGCCGCCAGACCTTTACAGAGTAAGAAGGCCCAATCAGTATCGCCAGTGATAGAACTGCTGGTACAGTTCTAATTTTTAGAACGATGCCTTTACCATATCTGGACCCTCACGAACAACTGGTAGTTTCGCTTCAGGGGGAGTGTGAAGGAGCACCTACACACCAGTTGCACACCAAACTGTGTAAAAACTTATGCGCAATTACTACCTACTCTGGTGTACCCGTGTAGATGGTTGGACACGCGTCCAACCTCCAAGGCTTACTTCTCTCTCTTTCTCTAACCTAAATACACCTCACTTTCTTACTTTCTTCCTCCTGCGTCTTCGCCTCTCTTCTATCTACTCCTAAGTGCAAGTGTGTGAGCCCATGGCTTCACATAGCATGTAGGGTTACATTAGACTGGGTACAGTAATAATATAGCCAACTTCAATGCAGATGAGCAAGGTACTGAAGCAAAAAAATCAGTCAAATCACATCCAAAAATTTACTGTTTGGGCAGTGTTTGAATCTAGGCGCGAGTTCTGCTATCTATCACCACCCGCTTCAATTTATAGGTCTGCATTTGCGCTAATGCGCTTAAGCACCATCCGATCCGACATGTACAAGACGTGAGAAGGCAAGCATCATCGAAAAGGCCTACATGTCGTACGCTGACATAGCAATCGGGGCTGTTGCAGAGTACACTCTGCCTGCCGCTCCAAACAAGGCTGTCATTTGTCGCATGTGATAGGATTTTGGTCCTAGTTAGCCCTATCACATCCAGCATTGCTGGAATCACTCAGGTTTGATTAACAAGGCTGCGGGGTTACGTGAGGGGTACCCCAGATAGGGTACCGCCTCTAGAAGTAGATTCTTCTGAGAGTATTTGGATACTCAGTCGTGGGTGGTGTGGGCCACATCACTGCCACGTAGGTCGGGTGGCTGAGGACCAATAGTATTTGACCTACTTTTACATGCATATATAGAACAAACTATAGTTAATTAGTTTCGTATTACAGGCTAAATTATCTAATTAACTATTAAATATGTTCAGTCTAAAACTGCTATCCAAAGTTGTATACTTTTGCTAGCACGCTTCCTCAAGTAAGAACTTACACGTGTAAGTTCTTACCAAACACCGGAAATGCAAAATTGAGAGCTTCTTCGTGCACAGCGCAGCCTTAGTTAGATCATTGTTTCCGCAACACAACGGCCAACCACTAAGTGCATGAGTGGATGGTCTGTACGAACTGCATCCTAGTGCGACTGTAAAAAGTTACCATACGCACAGCGAAATCAGGTTTTGTAAACAGAAAAATTCATTTCGGGCAAACGAGCAGTAAATCAATGTTGCTGCCCCAAGCGCAGTTGATCTTTGGCTAGACTATGGCAGTCGTTAGGATCAACTGGCCAACACAATAGCAAAGGACACTTACAGCCACTTCTGGCGCAACTTGATCGCCTGGTCCTCCGCCTGGGGAACAAGCTTGGGTTTGAAGTCGGCAATAGCGTCGATCTTCTCACGGATTTCGGGTGTGATCTTGTCCACGAACTCCATCGCCTTGAGGTTCTCGTCCAGTTGTTTGATGCTGGTGGCACCCAGGATCACCGTGGACACATGCGGGTTAGCCGCCACCCAGGCAATGGACAACTGAGCCAGCGAGCAGCCCACCTCCTTTGCCACCTCACCGAGCTTGTCCGCCTTGGTAATATACTCATTCATCCCGTCCCCAACCCAGTCCTTGTACGTTTGCATCGACAGACGGGAACCCTCTGGGATACCCTTGCTGTATTTGCCCGTGAGGATACCGGACGCCAGCGGCGACCACGTAGTAAGGCCGTAGTTGTACTTCTTGTAGAGCACATCAAAGTCATACTCGACACGCGAGCGCTCGAAGATGTGGTATTCGGGCTGGTCGAACACAGGTCGGATCAACCCGAGGCGATCGGCAATCTCGCAGGCCTCGATGATGTCCTTGGCACACCATTCGCTGGTGCCCCAGTAAAAGGCCCAGCCCTGCTCAATGAGGAAGTTCATGGCGCGCACAGTCTCCTCAATGGGTGTAGCGGGGTCCGGACGGTGGCACAAGACCAAATCCACGTAATCCAAGTCGAAGCGCTTGAGCGAGGCCTTCATGCCCTCCACAATGTGCTTGCGGCTGTTACCTCCGTCGTTGGGGCCAGATTTGGTGCCGAAGAAGAGCTTCGTGCTGATCACCAAGTCCTCGCGCTCCCATAGCTTACGCTCGATGCCGGTCTTCACCACCTTTCCCATGATGAGCTCCGACTGGCCGTTGGCATACACCTCAGCGTTGTCGAAGAAGTTGACGCCATTCTTGTAGGCATGTTCCATGATGCTGTAGGCCTTCTCGAAGTCCAATTGCGTGTCGAAGGTCACCCAGCTACCGAACGACAGGTGGGACACCAACAGACCGGTGTTGCCCAGGAAACGGTGCTTCATCTTGTGCGCGGGGGTCATCGTAATGGGGAGACTGGTATTCCTTTAGTTGAGCTCTTGAAAGCAAATTTGAAAATGATCACTGAATCCGATCTCATAATCCTCAACAAGAGCTTGTATTTGATGCGTCCTAGTTCTCGACAAGGCTGTTAGTGGCTGGAGCTGGTTTCAGAATCGTCCTACGAAAAGGTTGTCTACAAGCGACAGTTAGCGTACAGATAATACTTGATCGGCCAGTAATTGCAAGTTGGGTTTCCACTCGACGATGCATTTGGACGCCAGCAACCGATTACAGATGCAAGTGGGTATCTGCAGCGGTGAGAGCGTTGAACGTATTTTTTGGTTGGGTCGTACTTGGTATTTGAGGGCTAAGGTTACTACTACATGTAGATGCGAGAATGTCATGAAAATTAAAAAGCATAACCAAGTAACTACTCCAAGTAGTATTCCATGTGTATATGCTGACCTATACACGATGGTGTTGCCGAGGAATATACCGGGGGTGCATTACACTGCACGTGTTTCTGGACTTGTCACCATCACCTATATTATCGACACAAGACCATCCAGTACTTCCGCTTTACCGGTAGATGAGGTACATCGCACATGTGCACGTTGGAGCATAACTATTTTTTGTTTGGTGTCGAAGGTAACGACCAAGTAGAACCACAGCAACCAGTAGATTTCTCAGCATCCTGTATCATGGCGGCTGGCCTATTTGATACGTGGCGCTCTCGCAGTATTGACGCTTGGGATACCCTCCAGGTCGAGCTACATGGTCACTACTCTGCTGAACGTTTACTAGCACTGCAGAGCTACTCGAAAACGGTCAGTTTGTCGGGGTTAACGGCACTTGTCCTTCTCACACCGCTTCCATGCCTAGTCACGGTCATTCTCGCTGACCTCACGCCGTTAAATCCCCCTGAAGCTGGCACGAATTCCAACATTGTGTTCTGGTTACGTGGATCGGTGGTCGTGTGGTTCTTTACGTTGTCGTTTGTTGTGCAATTTCATGAAATGATGCCTAAACTGCCAATGTCTCGATCCCGCGGGCTTGGAATTACAATTTTGGTTAGCACCGGAGTAATGTTATATTGTTATTCGTTATCCCACATCATTGGTTTTCCTGTTCCTTTCCTGATGGTTATGGGAGCTCCCGTTTGGACGACTCTGCTTCTGAGTACCTTTGCTGTCAGCTGGATGAAGCATATTCGCGCGGATCGAAAAGTGCAAGGACAAATTATAGACGGGTTGAAGGTATTTGTCATTCAGATGTCCATGATCGTGATATATCCATTTTACAATTACGGCTTCACAAACCTGTCAAATGTAGCCCAGGCTGCATTTTCACTGCTATTGCAAGTCATCAAGATGACTATCAAAAACGGAATCAGCCGCTATATCCGATCCCAGACAGATATGAAGCCTGAAATTGTGATATTCAATGTCGAGGTTTTCAATGCTCTCTTCGTGTCTTTCTGCATGCAAAACTCAACGTCGAAGCTCACAATTGCAGTCATAATGGTAGCTGACTTCTTGCATATGGGTATTTCTCTGCGTGAAGTGCTGCTAATGCTCCGGAAAGTAAAGGAGGTTGAGGAACAGTTAGACTTCGTTGAAGCTCTAGTGCAGGGTCCAGAGGCGGCACTAAACCCGTTCAAGAATTCATTGTCTCGAGCGTGCTCGGTGTTAATGCACACAAACGGATGCGAAAAAGACACATCTGAACTAAAATGCTCGATGCTTCCCAACTCAGGCCACGCTAGTTTGTGGTGCTTTCTTCGATCTGGCAAGATACTTCCACAAACGGAAAAGGTTATCTCAACTTCACATCTTAAGTCGCAAGAGTACCGCGGAGCTCAGCACACGAGTGCCAACATCAAAACTCTATCCCAAATTACCAGTGACCCTCAGCGGAATTTGGCGATGACGAAGAGCTTGTACATTCGAAGGGTGGCAAATCTTCTACACTTGGTGGAGTTCACGATCCTAGTTGAGTACACTGAGGTAATCGTTCCCGTTGTATATTGTGAGTTTTAGTCATTTTCTAGTTGCGCTTTTGTTCGCTTCTAACTCAATTTTTACTTGAAACCACAGCAATCTATGTCAGTGCCATGTCATATCTCCCAAACCGTGTGTTCTACCCGCAACTCGCATCGATGGATACCACTGGATTACGAAGCACGCTTTCAAACGTGCTTTTGTACGGATTCCTCGAATTTATTTCGATTCTTGTGCTTGAGTTTGTGCTACGCGCATCAATGAAATACTCGCCAACGTGTCAGTTAGGGTTCGTGCTGAAGAATCAGTGGAAAATGGTTCAATCAAAGCTGGTACTTTGGGTGCTGTACGTTGTACAGTCCTCTCTGGTGCACTTTGGTAGGAAAAATTAAAGGTTGTTTGTGATTGATGACTGATTTTGTATTGGGCTTATTGCTGCAGGAGCTGATTACAGTTTCCAGTTTTCTTGGCTGCAGCAACCACCCGAGCAATAAGGGTGGCAGTGCGTTTGTTCTGATGGAGCACCACATTTACAGTCATGTTTGGTGGAGTAGGAACACATATAACTAGATCGTGTCCACTACCGATCAATGATGTTCGACGTGCAAAGCCTCGCTTCCGCAAAACAATGATGCACAAACGCGTCGCGTTTCCATTGCTTCATCGATCATTTCAATGTAGTGTAGACCGCCTCCAAATCGTTAGTTCGGGTGACGCCACTTATCAGGCGGACAATGGTTGTTTGCATCGCATACAAACGTTAAACAATTTCCTAAACTAATAGTATTTCTCTATGTCGGTAAACTAGGGTTGTTCCCAAAGACAATAAGCATCCCACCCGGAATGTAAACACTAATTTCAATCAACAATTCGAGTTTAGATTTCGTACGCAGCATTAGCTGCCGCCTCAACTATTCGACAACTACACTGCACATGCATAAACGCACAAAACATACGAGACCTCATACTGCTCGCTGTCTTCGCGATCCTGGCCTCACTAGTCTCGCACCGGGATTCTACCCCTCGACTAGTAGTAGTGTCTTTCCATGTCTAGGCACCCGGTACAGGTGAGCTCTTCTTCAGCTTCAGGCCGCCTGTGCAGCCGCCAGACGAGCGATCATCACGCGCATCGGGGAGCACGATACGTATCTGAGTCCCACCTTCTCGAAGAACTCGATCGACTGTGGGTCACCACCGTGTTCACCGCAGATACCGAGCTCAATCTTAGGACGCGTCGCGCGGCCGCGCTCTACGGCCAGACGCACCAGCTCGCCCACGCCCTCCTGGTCCAGCGTCTCGAACGGGTCCTTCTCCAGCACGCCGTGCTTCACGTAGTGCGACAGGAACTTGGCCTGCGCGTCGTCGCGAGAAATGCCGAACGTCATCTGCGTCAGGTCATTGGTGCCAAACGAGAAGAACTCCGCCACCTCGGCCAGCTTGCCGGCCTGTAGCGCGCCACGCGGCACCTCGATCATCGTGCCCACCTTGTAGTCGAACGATTTGCCACGCTTGCCGATCACGTCCTGCACCACCGACTTCACCAGCTTCACTTGTTGATCCAGCTCCTCGAACGACCCCACCAGCGGGATCATGATGTGTGGGTGCACCGAGATGCCCTCACCCGCCACCTTCACAGCAGCCTCGGCAATGGCCTTCGCCTGCATCTCCGTGATGCCCGGGTGTACGATACCCAGACGACAGCCACGCAGACCCATCATCGGGTTCGCCTCCTTCAGGCCGTCCAATCGAGACTGCACCACCGCCTTGCTCACCGCCATCTCCTGGGACAGCGTCTCGCACAGGTCGTCAAGAGCAGCACCTTCATGGGGCAGAAACTCGTGCAGCGGTGGGTCCAGCATACGGATGGTCACGGGCAAGCCGTCCATGGCGCGGAAGATGCCCTCGAAGTCGCCCTGCTGGAACGTGCACAGCGCGTCCAGAGCCTCTTGCTGCGCCGGAGACTCCAACTCCACCGCGCCGATCATGCGGCGCACGGCAGCAATTCGCTGCGCAGAGCTGAAGAACATGTGCTCCGTGCGCGTGAGACCGATGCCCTGCGCGCCGTGCGCACGAGCCTCGCGAGCGTCCTCGGGTGTGTCGGCGTTTGTGAACACCTCCATGCGGCGGTGCGCGTCCACCCACTTCATGAACTGCGCCAGGTCACCGCTCATCGCAGCCTTCTGCAGTGCCTGCTCACCCTTGATCACTTCACCTGTCGTGCCGTTCACGCTGATGTAGTCACCCTCGTGGAGCTCCATCTCGTCGCCGCTCGTCGTGTGGACGCGCATCGTCTTGCTGTTCGCATCGATGGTCAGCGCACTGCAGCCACACACACACGGTTTTCCCCATCCGCGAGCCACCACGGCAGCATGCGACGTCATGCCTCCACGAGATGTCAGGATACCCTCGGCCGCGTGCATGCCGCCTACGTCCTCGGGCGACGTCTCCTCACGCACCAGCATCACGTTCTCACCGCGTGCAAACCACGCCTCGGCATCTGCTGCCGTGAAAACGATCTTGCCCACGGCCGCACCCGGAGAAGCTGGCAAACCTCGACACAGCACGTCCTTCTGGTACGCCTTCTCGTCCGCGAAGCTCGGGTGCAGTAGCTGGTCCAGATGCCGCGGTTCCACCAGCATCACGGCTTCCTCTTCCGTGATCAGCTTCTCGCGCCACATGTCCACGGCGATCTTCAGAGCAGCGGGACCCGTGCGTTTGCCATTACGCGTCTGCAGCATGAACAGCACACCGTCCTGCACCGTGAATTCAGTGTCCTGCACGTCCTTGAAGTGCGTCTCCAGCGTGTGCACCGTCTCGTCCAGTTGTTTGTACACGACGGGCATTTTCTCCGCCAGCTCCGAGATGGGCTGTGGCGTCCGGATGCCCGCCACTACGTCCTCACCCTGTGCATTCAGCAGGAACTCGCCGTACAGCTTGTTCTCGCCGTTGGCCGGGTTACGCGTGAACAGCACACCCGTGCACGACTGGTCGTTGATGTTGCCGTACACCATGGCCTGCACGTTCACGGCTGTTCCCTTGAGACCCGTGATCTTGTTAATCTCGCGGTATTTGACGGCACGCGGGATGTTCCACGAGCGGAAGACGGCCTCAATGCCCATACGCATCTGCTCCCACGGGTCCAATGGGAACGATTGGCCGTGCCTCTCGTACACCTTCTTGTACTTCTCCACCAGCTCCTTGAGGTCGCTGGCCGTCAGCTCGACGTCGAACGTCACGTGGCGCGCCTGCTTCATGGCCGACAGCTCCGCCTCGAAGTCGTCGTGCGGGATCTCCAGCACCACGTCGCCGAACATCTGCAGTAGACGACGGTAGCAGTCGTACGCGAAGCGCTCGCCGCCGCGCTTGGCTACACCGTTGACGATCTCGTCGTTCAGGCCCAGATTCAGCACCGTGTCCATCATACCAGGCATCGAGATGGCTGCGCCTGAGCGCACCGACACCAGCAGCGGGTTCGAGGCGTCGGCGAATGTCACGCCCAGCGTCTTCTCCATCAGGTGCACACCTTCGCGCACCTCGTCCATCAGGCCGTCGGGTAGGTGTCCACCCACCGCGTAGAATTCTTGGCACACCTCCGTGGTGATGGTCAGTCCGGGAGGCACGTTCACGCCGTTGCGCGCCATCTGACAGAGGTTGGCGCCCTTGCCGCCCAGCAGCGGCTTCATGCTGCCGTCGCCCTTGCTTTCGCCCTTCACGAACGTGAAGACGCGCGGGTGCTGCAGCACTTGGCTCATGCTTGTGATTGTTGCTTGTTCTTGATTGAGTTAGTTGAGGAATGAGCTCCGAGTGTTGTGGCCAACGGAGCTGTATTGCTTGAAGAAAAGCATGCGACGAAGCACTGATCACAACGGCAAATGATTGCTCGAAGCTCGACAAATTCGAAGCGACGTTTGTAGGTTCCTGTAGGTTGCTAAGTCGACTTCAACTTGAAAGTGCTCGCATTTACGATGCGTTGTCATGTGGAAGCTTTCAGGCGTGTGTTTTATGTCTAAGGAGACCGCCGAATCGACGTGTAGTCGTCTACAACTAGGAAACTCCACCGCCGGTACGTACATTCTGCGTGTCTCTCTGTAGCGGACGCACTTCAACGTGGAAGTTATGATATGAGTCGAAGCAGACCATACAAACACTGTCACGGCTCGCTCCCTCCACCTTTAGCAATCACCAACCGTTCCTGGAATCACCTGCATGCGTTGTGCTTGTGTGTTTGTTTATGTGTATACATTGCAGTTACCGAATAATAGGTAAGCGCTTGGAGCTAAACCGAATTGGTTATTGAGACACTAAGTTTGAGGCATGTAGGTCAACTGAGTTGGTTGCTCACACAGTGGTTGGCAACAGCAAAACACAAACGCACGCTTTCATCAGGCCTGGCATCACGACCCAGTCAAAGCGTAACTGTACCTGATCAGTTTAAGGCCCAGCAGAGACAAATATGGCTTGCAGAGCATGATTGAACACCTGCTTAGCTGCAATGTGCTACCACTTCAACATGCTTCGACTGACGCGAGCACGTCACGCGGATCGCAATACACGGTGCACAGCCAGTGTTGTATCGTATCAGGTTAATGTAGGACACCATTCGCTTCATCGTAGTAGTGCTTGTTGACTTGCTCAACTGATAAACCATTGTAGTATCTCAAAGGACAAGATGGCTGCATGGATCCATCCGCGCGCATCTGCGTAGCGATCTCCAAGCAGCGACTGCGTATCTCGCCGAGCGGTGGATAAGACCATTGTTTTTCGAACACAAAGTGCAGGCGCATTACGCTTGGCCTGACAATGTCTGTGCTGGTCATGCCACCGGCTCCGACTGCTGGTCTTTAGAAAATGACTCATCACGTTTAGGCATTTAGGATTTGTATCATCGTACTTATAATCTAATTAAGTTCTAATCAAATTAAAAGAATTGACTCAATTGAAGTTCATGGATTGCTTGTCTTTACTGTTTACACTGGAAGTTTGGCTACAAGTTGCAACTGAGCTGTATATCGATTTTGAAGCAGTCTCACATTCGCACCCCCATCTTCTCGCGCAGGTCGCCGTGGATAATTCGACGGGAGAAGATGTCCAAACAATCATGCTGGTGACGATTCGACTCGACTAACCACTCTCGTCAACTATCCGCGGCGACCAAGGCAAGACCCTCTGACCTGTTACGTATCCGAGCAAGCTCCTTCTCCAACAAGCGAAAGTGACAGTCCGTGTGTCCCGTACTAAGAGCATGCCTGGCACGATCAGACGCTGCATCATCCGGTAAAGTCATCGGGTAGATGCCCACTCACCGCGTAGAATTCTTGGCACACCCCCGGGGTGCTGATCAGTCGAACCGATTTGCGTCGTGGAGCATGATCTTGTACAGATTTACGCTCTTGTGTAGCCCACCAGCGCTTCAAGATGTCACCCTGGTTTACGTCCTTCAAGACTGTACAGACGCGTGGGAGCAGCTCAGTTGACTCATGTTGCTCTTGATTAGGTGAGTTGAGGAATGGACCACGTCCTTTAGATTCTCATCGGGAGAAGCAACAGAAAAGCAGAGACGATTCTGACAAAGAGAATACACAGATGTAGCAACATGACAGTTTGTTCATCGTAGAGCTTGTTTGGAACTGTTATCTTCACATGAGAAATCTTTACAATCAAAGTCCCCACTTTACATTATCGCACCTGCAACTACAAAAGAAACGAATGTTGTGATAGCAAAGTTATTCATCGTCATTCAATGGGTGCTCTTATCTCTACGAACCAACACTGGAGAGATCGACCTACTATCCTCTATCGTGCATGGAGTATGAGATAACCTGAATCAAGCTTTCTGGAGTTGTTGTACGGTACAACTCCAGAAAGGGTACAACTTGTACCCAAATATGAACCAACACGCTGGTGTCATTTTATGTCAAAGGATCCCATTGTCTAAAGTCAACACCTCTAGGTTACCACTTCTATCTGTTGATTTAGATATGCTATGACTAAACGGCACGTTGTGTACGTCTCGCTGCAGCAGACACACTTCAACGTGGAAGTTATGATACGAGTCGAAGCAGGAACGATGCCGCGGTTCACTTTCCACCGCCTTTAGCAATCACAAGGGATGACCAACGATCCTTCATTACTTGGTGATGCAACACCATTCGCACCCAATCTGAAGAAGAGTCACTTACCATCCATCAACTCGGTTGGCCATAACACTCGGAGCTCATTCCTCAACTAACTCAATCAAGAACAAGCAACAATCACAAGCATGAGCCAAGTGCTGCAGCACCCGCGCGTCTTCACGTTCGTGAAGGGCGAAAGCAAGGGCGACGGCAGCATGAAGCCGCTGCTGGGCGGCAAGGGCGCCAACCTCTGTCAGATGGCGCGCAACGGCGTGAACGTGCCTCCCGGACTGACCATCACCACAGAGGTGTGCCAAGAATCTACGCGGTGGGTGGACACCTACCCGACGGCCTGCCTGATGGACGAGGTGCGCGAAGGTGTGCACCTGATGGAGAAGACGCTGGGCGTGACATTCGCCGACGCCTCGAACCCGCTGCTGGTGTCGGTGCGCTCAGGCGCAGCCATCTCGATGCCTGGTATGATGGACACGGTGCTGAATCTGGGCCTGAACGACGAGATCGTCAACGGTGTAGCCAAGCGCGCGGCGGCGAGCGCTTCGCGTACGACTGCTACCGTCGTCTACTGCAGATGTTCGGCGACGTGGTGCTGGAGATCCCGCACGACGACTTCGAGGCGGAGCTGTCGGCCATGAAGCAGGCGCGCCACGTGACGTTCGACGTCGAGCTGACGGCCAGCGACTCAAGGAGCTGGTGGAGAAGTACAAGAAGGTGTACGAGAGGCACGGCCAATCGTTCCCATTGGACCCGTGGGAGCAGATGCGTATGGGGCATTGAGGCCGTCTTCCGCTCGTGGAACATCCCGCGTGCCGTCAAATACCGCGAGATTAACAAGATCACGGGTCTCAAGGGAACAGCCGTGAACGTGCAGGCCATGGTGTACGGCAACATCAACGACCAGTCGTGCACGGGTGTGCTGTTCACGCGTAACCCGGCCAACGGCGAGAGACAAGCTGTACGGCGAGTTCTGCTGAATGCACAGGGTGAGGACGTAGGGCGGGCATCGGACGCCACAGCCCATCTCGGAGCTGGAGGAGAAAGAAAATGCCGTCGTGTACAAACAACTGGACGAGACGGTGACACACGCTGGAGACGCACTTCAAGGACGTGCAGGACACTGAATTCACGGTGCAGGACCGTGTGTGCTGTTCATGCTGCAGACGCGTAATGGCAAACGCACGGGTCCCGCTGCTCTGAAGATCGCCGTGGATAGTGGCGCGAGAAGCTGATCACGGAAGAGGAAGCCGTGATGCGGTGGAACCGCGGCATCTGGACCAGCTACTGCACCCGAGCTTCGCGGACGAGAAGGCGTACCAGAAGGACGTGCTGTGTCGAGGTTTGCCAGCTTCTCGGGTGCGGCCGTGGGCAAGATCGTTTTCACGGCAGCAGATGCCGAGGCGTGGTTTGCACGCGGTGAGAACGTGATGCTGGTGCGTGAGGAGACGTCGCCGAGGACGTAGGCCGGAATGCACGCGGCCGAGGGTATCCTGACATCTCGTGGAGGCATGACGTCGATTGCCGTGGTGGCTCGCGGATGGGGAAAAACGTGTGTGTGTGGCTGCAGTGCGCTGACCATCGATGCGAACAGCAAGACGATGCGCGTCCACACGACGAGCGGCGACGAGATGGAGCTCCACGAGGGTGACTACATCAGCGTGAACGGCAACGACAGGTGAAGTGATCAAGGGTGAGCAGGGCACTGCAGGAGGCTGCGATGAGCGGTGATGGCGCAGTTCATGAAGTGGGTGGACGCGCACGCGCATGGAGGTGTTCACAAACGCCGACACAACCGAGGACGCTCGCGAGGCTCGTGCGCACGGCGAGCGCAGGGCATCGGTCTCACGCGCACGGAGCACATGTTCTTCAGCTCTGCGCAGAGCATTGCTGCCGTGCGCCGCATGATCGG